>JAWWEO010019990.1:0-11681 GCA_035582975.1 Ormyrus labotus | reverse complement strand
CTATTATATTAACAAAAGAGAGATGTAGTATATTGAAATAAAGAGTCACGCGGATGGCATGAGTGTGTCCAGAAGCACATAAGTGGCGCGGTGGCGAGGGGAAGCTGGAGAAGCACCTTGGCAAGCGGACACACGCATGAGAAGCGGGACAGTAAAAAGCTCAAACCGAGGAGCTATCTTTTATTATAAAACCCGAATCTGCATACATTACACATAGCACAATTATTCACTCTTAAACACTATACACAATAACAATAGATAATAAGCTTAGAACAGACCACTGAGTTGTCATTCCTTCTCGCCACCTGTTCTTCTCGGCAAATGACGCGGGAAGTTGGCGATGCCTCCGCCGCAGCAGCGAACTCCGAGTTCCAAGAAACGAGCAGTTTTGGCGGGCGAGCATTTTTTTACCATCTTCAGAGGGATAAACAAAATCTTTATTAGGTGTAATAGTCGCTTTTCATTCAAAAAATTGTTTCTTATTTATTCGTTTTGACATGATATTTTAGTAACGGGCAGTAAAATAATTTTAATAAATTTGTTATTAATTCTAAAAAGTTTTATTCGTTTATTATCGAAGATTAATACACCATCGGTAGTTTTTTTTTCTTTTTTTAAAATTTGTCTTCTAAACCGAAATTGATTTTCGTTTAAAAACCCATTACCCTATAAAGCTATCAAAAAATCTCACTCTCCTTTCGAAAAATAAGCCAAAAGCAACAAGCAAAACACTCGCAAATTAAGAAGAACCTAAATTCACGCTTCTCCCGAACATCCAAGCAATCCATCATCCCTCATCCCCAACGAAACGCGACACCGGCGAAGGCTCGAATCTCTCCAAACTCGTCCTCCGAATATTTCCTCATCGCCTTCCTTCGCAAAAACACATCAGCAGCATCTAATTGGATTATTTAGCGTTTTTCACCTCGAGGGAAAGGCCGCCGTCCGCCTCTTCATAAATCACAATTTCTCTCCTTCTTCAGTCGCGGCATTATTAATCCAAGGTAGTGACGCGTTAGATCCCCGGCTGATCCGTTAAAGAAACTACATCAGCAGGAAAGGGACGAAGTCGTCTGCAGGGCCGCTGCTAAAACAAGTGTAGGTGCAGCGGCGCGTCATTTGTCAACCGGGCGGCGTTATTATATTTCTTGCGCGATCAATCAGCGCGTTTCCGATCTGCGTTTCCTTCCTTTTACGGCATTAGGGTCACTCGTAATCCTTTATAATGGCGCCGGTTTTTTGCTCCGTATGCGCTCGCGTCGAGAGAGGGCAGTGAGTCGAGGAAAAGAAAAGGAAGCTTTTAGACGATGCGGCGATCGGTTAAACCTGTTTTGAAGGATGCGCGTGTGAGCGGCGTCATGCTGGAAAATTGAGAGTAAAATGGATGTACTCGGAATTCGTATCTCATTTTGCTTTCGCCATACTGTGCAATATAATATTGACTGAAATACCTCCGATTGACTCGAAATTTTTTTTAATATCGTTTCTGTAAAGTCATTTTCATATAAATCAATAATCTGTATTTCCAGTATTCATGTACGTAATAAAACTTTCGCCAATGCATACGCAATTCTATAATTATTAATTTAAAATTAAATCAACTAAAAATGATATTTATTTGCAAATGTTTCATAAAATTTCTGCGAATTCAAATAATTAAATTCAAAGTTTCATCAGTGCAAAAATTAGCCCACGGCAATTTAAATAATATTCCCGGCAAGTACCCTCGCAAAATCATATCCCAAAAGTCCAGCGTACTGCAGCTTATCATCCAGCGGCCAGCTCAATTACAATTTCCCTCTCAACTTACACGGAATCCCCTCGACATAATTAATGCCAGGGAAGCTCGCGCCGCGTGCATTATTACAATCTTCGGGCTAGACTCGCGATTAACCGCAAAAGCTCGAGCGGCGGCCGCCTTTGCTGCGCCCGGCACAAAGCTCGACCGCTTAAAAGCATTCGGCCATTGTGCTGCCGAGCTTTTTTATTGTGCAGGTATGTTTGCAGAAACGAGCTTTAAGCTAAATTCAAGCGAATCGCGAAACGCAGCGCCGCGTTTTGTTTATGTCTCTGGTTTGGATTGCCGAAGGGCTCTGCCCCGATTGTTCTCCCGGCTTTTTGTTTAGCCGAGTTTTAGAAAGGATTTTTTGGAGGTCGGAAGGGAGATGGGGAGGATGCGGCTGTTTTTAGCTGAATAGACAGGCTAGTTTATTTTCTGGTATTTGAAAGGGGAGATATTTTTTAGTAAGTGGTACTTTGATTGCTTTAATTTTATATTAGAAAATGTGTTTTAGTCGAATATGCAAATTGGCTGCAAAGAAGAAAAAAAAGCATAGATGAAACTCTGTAGTTCATTATGTCATTTTTCGAAGTGTTCATTATTATATTCTTGAAATTTTTATGCAAAAAATTTTTAATTTAATATTTAAATAATTTGTACAGCTTTAATTTAGACGAAGTGTTGTTTTTGATTTACAAAATGAATATACTAAGATAAATCAATACAGGGTATTGTATTGTAATAATCAAAGTAACAACTAAAAATAGCCAGATTCTTATTCTGCTGTAACTTATTTCAATAATATTTTAGATTTTAATCTGTTTTATCTCAGATTCTCTTCTCATTTTTCCACTTAATTTTCTTCCATCGAACTTTATTTCAATTTCCCCGTTTAAGTTACTCCAAACACTCCTCTTAAGCCTCCTATAATGCTTAAGGACGTTGCCCTATTTATATAAACAATAACAGAACTTGTTGAAACTTGGAAGTATGATAAGATTAGAGTATTCTCAACTCACGCACGGTTTTTAAGCATACCTTATAATACTAAAAAAAGGAGAAATATGAGAAAAATGATAAGCAATTTAACACGTGGTTATATGGGACAACGATTAAAATAATCTAATAAAACCTGTTAGAAATAACACACGTGTATAATTTTTTGATAAACAAAAAAATATTTGATAATTCAACCCTCAAAGTTTTAACCCGTTATAACGCTTTTTATTAAGATAGTGAGGAAAACTATAACAAAATAATATGTTTGAAATAAACTTGGCAACGAAGAGAGAGTGGCACTTTTAAATGCACTTGAATGCTCGGTCGACACTATATCTACAGGTTATTTTGGAATGCGTTGTACGATAGAAATAATTATTTATTCACTAAAAATAAAAATCTTCCAATCATTTGGGTATAATGTAATGAAAATAAAGGTAAACATTAATTCTTTAACGTTTACTTTTTACGCGCGGCGACGTTGCCAAGTTTCGACTAAACATCGATAATCAAGGTAACTGCACAATACGGAAAAAAACAGAGCAACACCCTTAAATTAACAAACACATAAAACTCGAATAGACGAGCTCCTCGTTTCCGTTAGAATAAAATTTTTCCAAACTGGTCGATTTTTTTCATTCGTGACCTCAGCTGCGAACATACGTAAAAGCGCGTGAAATCGAATGTAAGCATATAAACGCGCCGGAACGAAATTCGAATTGAAATAATCAAGGGAAAACGTGCAATAGTGTAAAATTTTATTATCGCTGTTAAACTGTATCCGTTTAATTAACGCATTGCTTTTATTCGGGGGGCGCGAATGTCGTTAATGAATTCGCATTAGCCGGAGGCAAAAATACGGCCATCCGCGTTAAACGAGATCTCTGCCGAAAAATCAGCACTTAAATCGTGTACTCTTAAGAGTAAGGACTTTTAATTAGATCTAAATAAAGCGGAGCCCTTTGGCGCAGGAATTAGGAGGGCGCGAAGGTGTAATTGCAACCTGGTCTCAGGGTGCAATCTGCAAATTGTTTAGAAAGTTAGTTATTTTCTCGGCTGCCTCAGCCATTGTAATATTTCATTGTTGCATTATAATTAATTTAGGGGTGTTATCCGATTCCTAATTGTACAGTTGCCTAGGCGCGTGCGTATTTGGTAGGGAAGAAACTTAAGCATTTAACTTGTGTTCGAGAAGAGCATGGAATTACCTTTTTGGACGGTAAATTTCTAATGCTTCTCTAATTCGAGCAAATTTATTACATTGTTTTTTATGTAAAATTCTCTAAATCAATGAAAATAATTATTTGATTATACGTAGTGATTGGATGCGTTATAGATCGATGAAATTATTCAAATTTATATTTAAATTTTTTGTAAAATTTCAACAGACATTTGAACTGAATCAAAATTGTAAGGCAAACATTTCAATGCAAACCATCTTTTGAATTTCGTTATTTTTGAATATGAAAGTAAGTTGTGATTTCACAAAATATAAGTTGGTATTCTGAATTTCCGAGGAAATTTTGTATTTTTACAAGGTTTTTCAAACTAAACCAATACTTATTTAAATCTATCAGTTTTTTAACAATAAAACCGGTCGAAATAAACATTTATTAAATATTTAGTAATAGATTAGAACAAAGAATTTCCATTCTACAAAGTAATGTTATTATATTTCTTTAACTGTTGATATATATCCGCCCGCATTGATTCGAAAATCCAATAAGAAGCTTGAACTAATAAATTTACAAAATTCCAAAAAAGAAACTCACATAACATCATTTCCCCAAAACCTATTTTCAAAAAAGCAAACACACCTCTTAGATCCCAACCCCGTCATCTCTCCTCCGCCGTTCAAATCCGCAAAAACCGAAAAGCAAAATTCGTACAGCCCCCAATATACCGGCGGGCTCCGCAAAACTAATCCTGCATTTCCTTTATTTTGGCTGGCGTCACGCTGAGATAGAGTAGTAATATCGAACCTCGCGGGGCGTAGGTAGAATCGAAAACAAGAACGACATGAGGATAATCCGGGAATTTGGCGGCGCGTATATTGCCCCCCCTCCCTCCCGTCCCTCTTCGCTTCGTCGAGCAAATGAGTTTTCGGCGGCGAGCGACGATAAGTGACTACTGCCTCGATCGATCAGACATCGCGCTCGAAAGCTCGGGCTCTATCCATCCTTGACGAATGCCTGTCTTCTGCGATGAGGGGGACGGAGGATGTATTGTTATTGGGGATGAAGCGGAGAGCGTTTGGATGTAAGGTCGGAGATGCGTGCTTTGCTGATTTTTAAGAGATTAGTGAAGGAAGCTAATGGGAAGGAGGTTGGGCTTGGCTGGAAAGTTGGCGATTTGGGTTTAAAGAATTTAAAGGGTTCTGGATAATGCTTTGAAAGTTTCTAAATTGTATGAAGTATTAGAATTTTTAAGAAAATTAAAGCAAAATTGAGGTTCACTTTTTTATCTTCACTTAACCTCGATCTATTTATGTCCTCATATCGGCGTTAATCAGCAACAAAATTTTACGTCTTTCCAATCTTATCTGTTACTACTGATACTTAATTTTATGTACAGTGTGATGTTCCAACGTGATAAAATAGTGACTGCCGATGAGAGTTTTACATTTTAACCCACTTTGTAAAAACTATTTTGATCTCAATTGCGTGCCTTTAACAAATTGTTAATATTCATAGATAGTTAAAATTTAAGGTAGAGTCAATCCTAAACATATCAAAAATAGATAAGCATTCAATAAGATTTTTCTAGATCAAGCACGAATCTATGTTAAACCAGGTTATGTCCACTTATCCCCTAAGTACCTACATAAAACGTAATTTTACGATTCCGATTGCACTTTTGATAAATTTTTACGGATTCCGATAAAAGAAGCTTCTTTGTTCCAATCTTATTAATTTATCTCCTGCCCTTAACTAACCTATCCCCTTTCCACTCCCCACTCACAATTTAAATTCAAACCCGAAGCTTTCAAACAACTCACGGCGCGGATCTCAAAATTGATAATGAAGGAAGATAAAAATAAAGCTTCCGAGGAAGCTACAGATTTGTTAAAGATTGCGAAAATCCAAGTCGTAAACGATCGGCTCCGCAGAAAAAAAACTCTAATCCCCCCCTCGGCTGAGCGGTATATACGTATTCGTAAATCTATACTACAAGTGCGATAGCAGTTTCGATAAGTGCGAATCGAAGAGATTTCTTAGGAAGTTCCGCTGTTGCGGCTGCGCTGCACTACTATGTACACTTCCGCGTACAGCCTTTTCTTCTTTCTGCTCCTCTCTTTTTCTCTCGTATACCTCTTTGCCTGATTTTTTGTACGAGATACGTATCCGATATTTCTCGATACCTGGAGGGAACTGTTTTTTTTCAGAAATGTTCTAGAAATGTTTAATTGTAAAGATATGAATAAAATGAAAATGAAATTTTTAAGGATCTTTCGATAAATTCCGATAAATAAACTTTTTATTATTTCATCTTATTGAATAATTTTTTGAGCGAATAACGTAGCCTTATTATTACACCCTCATAATATTCAGCTCATATTTCAGAGTAGAATATGATGGGCTTTGATTTGGTAATCAGGTTCTACGGGCTTCATTGCGGGATTCACCGTTAATTAATTTCGGTACGATTATAGGCGAGCTTACCCGTTACGTAATACGAGTTACTTCATGCTTGAAATATCCTGACAGAATAAGATCTATCCTTGAATAAAGGGTTAGAAAATGAAAGTAATTCATACAGATAATTTATTGCAAATATTGACTTATCAATCAATGCACCCTTCATTATTTAATTACTAATATTTATTTATGATATTTTTTGTAGAAATTTACGGCAATAAAAATACGTTAAAAAGGAACGTGTGATTAACTTCGTTTATCAATTGCTGCAGACTAAATTTATTTAAAAAATGTATAAAAGGATTAACAAATAATTTAAATAAAAATTAAAAAAGGAATCCATAAACACAATTACTTCTACAATAAATTAAGCTAATATTGCGTGAGTGACAGATATTATTGATAATGTTTATGAAAATTTAAATGACTAAAGAATATTTATACGTATTTATTTGAGCATATTTACAAGAAATCCGCTAATTAAATTTAAACGCTTTAAAACTAACTAATCGCTTTAAAACAAATTATATTGAATCCTGTATCAAACAATTTTCCCTTAATTAAACCCAGCATGCCTACTTAGTCGACTCCGCGCACAGCAAGCAGTCAGTTCTATCAACTTGCAACTTGTTGATAGCTTTATAAACTTGTTCTAACATAACGCCAGGCTGTAAAACGGGATCCAAGCTCGTATCCAAACTCGCACAATAAGCGTGACTTTAACGTAGCATTTCCCTGCGGATCCAATAAATCTCGGAGACGCAGTTCTTTGTACCGCTCTGACAGTATTAGATTTACACTAAAGACGTAATAGTCAAGCGGGGGTACGTCAATTTTGGCCTTAACGCGGAGAAATCCGCAATACATGTAGTGCCAATATTGAAGCGGACAGGTTTGCAAGATTTGTTCAATCTTGGAACTTTTATTGAATGTTTATTTCTTTTTAAGGAACATATGAGATCGAGACAAGATTGGTCACTTTTTTTTAGTTTGATATGATAGTCTGATGAGAGATGTAAGAGTTTCTGATTATTTATTTAGGTTGATTCAATAATTAAAAGTACATTTAATACAAACTAGATTTTAAAGTATTATATACATGTTTGATGAATGAAAAGATTTTTATTTAATAAGAAAAATTCTATATCGTTAGAATTTTATAAAATTTTCTTACAAAAACATATCTTAATCTTAAATCTAGGAAAGTTTGTAAAAACGCATTGGTAAAGACATTTCAATTTATGAACAAAGCTTCATAAATTTCTGTGTACTAAACTACTATTTATTTAAACTCAATATCGATTATATTTTATTCATAAATATTTAAGTCTTTGTCAGTTATTTCTTTACTGCGAATATAATGGTTGTACAAATAGAAAAAACTATATTGTGTTTAACTTGCAGTTTTCAAATTATGCAGTATTCTAATTGGCAGTCGAAACTACGTTTATAACTGTAAAAACTAGATAGTTACTAGATAATTAGCCAAAATAATGATATACAAAATAATCTTATTAACATTCAAAAGTGTAATTTTCAAAAAAATGAAATTATGTTTATTATTTTTTAATTTTATTTATTAATCCAGAATTTCATAATTAACATAACATACAAACACGCTACAGAATGAGTATATATACAAATCTATCCTTTAAACTAAGCGCTGTATCCTGCAGAGGAAAGCGGTATTTCCTGTTCGCAGGTCCGGATTTAACTGGCAACTAAACTATGCAAACACACCTGAGGTACTCGCAAGTCACGAATATAAATATAAAGATATGTAATAATAATTAAACGAATACTAATATAAAATTTGAACATGTTAACAGTAAATATAATATATGATAACAGTGCTATAATATATATTTTATCCCAATATCTAATTAACATTTGTCTAGCAGTCGCAAATCTTCCAGGTGACGCATTTATGTATATTAAATTCATTACATTAAAGACTTTACAAAAAATTAATTGAAAAAATGCACAGCATAAATAATCAAACGGAAAACCGCTTTGATAAAACACAATTTCTTAAACAGACTGCCATTTAACTTTTTGCGGGGCCAATGATCATTTCCCAAAGTGTAACTTTCAGACACACAAATCACCATCACGATTGATCCACAAGTGCTCCAATCGAATTTCTCACCAAGTTCCGCCGCTGTTTAACAATGCTGCACGCATTCCCTTGCCTGCGGATCCTTTTCTTTCTTTCCCCTTTCTCCTACAGCTTTGATACAAGTCTGTATGCACTCAATGGAATGCAACATTCTCGTACTTCGTCTTGATCTACACATACTCATTATTTTCCCAGTCGGCTCTCTGCGAGAACCCTATTATTTGTTACTTGGATTGGAAGGGCAAAAAACGACACAATATGTCAGCAAACCATTTTGTAGAGAATTTTTTTCTGGGAAATGTTTTTAAGTACTTGCTGATTTTCTTGCGACGTTTTCTTAAATCTGACATTTTATTCACTTTTCTTCTGAATTTGTTTTGTTTTTTAAACCTGGAAATGGTAGCATAAGAATCCTCAAAACATGTTTTAAATTTACAAGTTGAGACGAAATACTTATGTTTCCAATGTTCAAATAAAAAAACTAATGATGAAAAGAGGCATCCAATAATGAAGACTGTTAAAGATAAAATAAACGTGGCCCTACTGTTCAAAGTTTGTGACGAATCTTTTTCCAAAGTTTTTGGTCTTATAAATTGATTTCCAAACCACATCGAAGTGAGAACACCTGATTCGAACATTCGTTGCGTAATTGCATCAAATTTTTCAACATACGGGGATCCTTCAACAAAAAACAAAGCTTCGTGGAAGAATGGCAACCCTACATCAACTACCTTTACCAAAGGATCATTATCAGATTTTAAAAGTATTTTAGATAAATGTTTAGCGCGACTCAAAGATGTAAAACATATCACCGATTGTCTTTTTTTCAGCTTATCTATGCACGTGTTGACCGAATCAGATAAAATGGTTTTTGACTTCATTAGTTTAGCATATTTATTATCTTCAATTGAAATTGTGTTTATTAATTGTCTGTGAATGTCGGGTTTTAAATTAGATTTAATCACGTCTTCAAAAGTAGTTATTTTCAATTCATCTGGCGAAAGTAACTGATTCGTTATATTGCTAATTGCGTTAGAAAAATAAATCAGTGATGCCAATGAAATACAGAAATGTACAATCTTTTTAGAATTTTTCTTCGGCTGTTTTATGGATTGACCGACCATAAGGCGGATACTATCGAATACAATAAACTTAATTCTGTTTGAATTAAAAGAAGAATTAATTACGGAACAAAATAGAAAAAAGATGAAAATCTGCAAAGTCCCATGTAAGACTTTAGTAACAGTCATTTTAATACTTTGATGTGCTAATATCAATGCAGACATTTTTTCAAATGATATAACTCTACCAAATTCTACGTTCTCATTTTGTCGAGATTCGGTGATAAAAAGCTGTATGCACATAAGGTCGACTTCTTGGTGAACCAACTTTTCATACCCTGTTATGAATGTTTTTCCTTTCATATCTAGATCTATTTCAAAATTTAAGGCATTGGCTATAAATTCTATTCTGCCGAATCCGTATCCTGCTACTTGTGTTTTATTACGCAATCTTTTGAGCCAGATCTTTGGTGGGTAGTCCATACATGGTATTCTCAGTTTATAACCATTTGCATCTCGCAGTTTATCAGGAAATAAAAAAGTTGAAGAAGTGAAAGGCTGGCATTTATAAATCAATCTAAATGGATTATAATGACAAATGTTTGTTCCGTTTGTATTCTTTAAATTTAAATTGATAATTGAAAAATCTAAGAACTTCTTTTGCCAAGCGAAATGTAAAGTTTCTTGAATCACACTTTTTGGTAAAAGTAATTCTGTGTATATAACTAAGCATTTTATTCTGATTCGTTTGGGCGAATATTTTAAGTAAAAGTTTAAGGTCTCTTTAATTTCTTCTGAATGGTAGCTTTTTTGAAGTATTATCAATAATGTTGTTCTTCTAGACGTACTATTAGGTGGTAACTTCTTTATTTGTTTAAAATTTGACTCGTGCAGCTTATTTAAATTAATCATAACCATTGGATTATTCAGTGAAATTTGTTCTAGAGCAAACTTTTCTACAACGGTAATCGTGCTTGTGTTGCTTAAAAACAATAAGATTTGAAAAAATTTTAGACTTTTTAGGTGTTTCGTTAATAATAACGTACCACGATCAATAACTGTAGGTGCAAAATTTTCACAAAAAATTAAAGCGAATAAAAACGAACAAGTTATCAAAACACATGCAGTAAGTTTAATCATTGTCACAAGACTAAAATACAATTCGATTTTTCGCTGTCACAAATAGGCTGGAAAATAAGCGTAAAAAAATAAATATTCTAGTTTATGTTTATAACGCAAGAACGTGACAGGTAAATTATAATGTAGTTATACGTATCGAAAAAACCATTTTCCCTCACGTGCAGAAAACTTTTGTAAAATGCATATGTACTATAGATTGACTCATTGTTGTTTTTAGTTAATATTAAAATATATAAATTAATTAATATTAAATTTGGTAGTGACATTTAAAGAATAATTTTTTTATTAATGTAACGGAACAACAAACTTTACTGAAAAAGCACAGTACAACTCTTTCTTTTAATGAACTAATCAGTACTTAAAAAAAACTAAAAGTATACTACTTTACGCTGTATATTTTGAAATCAAATTTTCAAATTTTCCGACTTAAAGGTCTAAATCATTAAATCTTACTACCGTTTCCCAGCTTAACAACAAAAATTACTAATCCTTTTTAAAGGATCAAATTAATTTTGGAAATGGAATCTTGGATAAATGAAGAGGTCTTACTGACTTTGCGAAAGAAGGGTGAGTCAATGAAAAGCGAAGGTGAGGTATATTCGCGCGTGGTAGCAAGCCTAAGCTGCAGTAAAGGGAGACGGACATCCCTTCACCTGAACGTCGGTATGTAAATGTAAAGGTTAAAAATATTGACTGTTCCTATACATGTAATTACAAATGGTTGCTATGTTCACTCTGCTTTTACGACTCAACGGAACCTGATTTAGCATATACTATTATAAGTTTGCTCAGTAAATCCGCCGTAAGCCCAGATAAGAATCACCGTACTGGTGTAAAACACGTGTTTCATTATTTCCGTGATTGCGTAAAAAAAGAATAATTTTCGGTAATATAAATGATAATCTACTAGAATCATAAGTGACTGATTGGGCCGGTGACTTGAA
>JAWWEO010019989.1:0-11681 GCA_035582975.1 Ormyrus labotus | reverse complement strand
TATATGATTGACATGTAAGATAGTATGGTCTTTTTTTATATAAGTTGTAATTTTGGTTATTAAAATATTTATTATGGTGAACTATAATAAAAGCTTTTACAAAAGAAGATGTGCATCTAAAAATTTAATTCCGACTAACTGTATTCCTCGTACAATACTTCTTCACTGGGAATTCTGCCAATACAATTTAAGAACAGTGATAAAGATCGCGCGCCAAAATCTTTTGTTAATCAACAAAGAATTCTTTATTTAATGTACGTTTGGACTACAACCATCTTCAACTTATTGGAGAAGAAATGATTATACAGTTATTGAGTTAGTAATGATCCTGATATTTGACTAATGCTGCGTGCCATCAATAATAATGTTCGACAAAAAAGTGCCTCGATTCTCTACAGAATATTCCAGTTATCTTATCTATGTAATATTGGAATGCGAGAAGCACATCTTGAATCAGCTTTAACCATTCAATAAAAGTGGTAATTATAATTTAAGAAATTTGTGCTGTGCCAAGTATTATGTTTTCGGAAGAAAATAACAAGTTCTTTTATTCTTGTTTTCTGAAAACTTTGGTTTTTTGAAGTTTGGCGTCAACTCCAGTTTGAACTGTCCCATGGATTGGCATGAAATAGGGCTTAAAATCTTTGTTTTTAATGTCATTTAGGACCAAAGCTCTTCAATCGTGGAATTTTTTTAATTTAGTATTTTAAAATCTAGAAAAACTGATAAAATTTCAAAATTTTAATAAAATTTTTCAGTTTTTCTTAATTTAATAATAATAAATTGAAAAAATTTCACTATTGAAGAGCTTTGGTTCTAAATGACATTAAAAACAAAGATTTTAAGCCCTGTTCCATGCCAATCTATCCAATGGTTCAAACAGGAGTTAACGCCAAAGGGAAAAATTTGAGATTAAAATATCTCTGAAACAAATGGGCCTACAGACTTCTGGGTGGGCTCATTTGATTCAGAATAAGCTATATTTTTGTTATACAAATAGTATAAACTATTATTAATTTAAATTTTTATTTTACAAGTCATTTAAAACTATGTCAACGATGGGTATATAACCCCCTTAAGGTTTCATTTTTAAAAAATTTTTTGAATAGCTGTATCTAAGTGAATAATTTGTCTTTTTTAAAGATGGACTACTTATTTTTTTCGTCTTTAACTAAACTTTCAAAATTAAAAAGAATTTTTGAAGTTCATAGACTAGTTTTTGTTTTATAACGATTTTAAATTATATATGGTATTGCGATTATATATATATATATATAAAACATAGTACAGCCATATTTTTATTATTATTATTATTATTATTATTATTATTATTATTATTATTATTATTATTATTATTATTATTATTATTTTATTATGATTGTTTACATTAGTTTCAGCAATATAGTTCTAATCAAATATAAAAAATTACTTTTCTTGTGTTATAATTACTAGAGAAAATTCAATTTACTTGTAATTTTTATTTAATTTTCTTCTAAAGAAAATTGTGTGAAAAGGTAATACCAGGTTAAAATCACCTTTTTGCTTTTGTATTGAATATTATTTTTTGGTACGACTTGTACAAAGCTTGATTTAGCGCATGCATTTTTATTCAAACATGCATGAAATCGAACTTTGTGCATGGAGTTTCAAAAATTCCTTTTTTTCGGACTTTAAATATTCCAATAACAAAATTTGTATTTAAATTTTGTTTGCTGTTCATTACATTTTAAAGTAGACATATAAAAATAAGATAATAATACAAAAGTGCATTTCTGCAGTATCCACGTGGATTTTGGCCTGGGTATCTACGCGAATTTGTCTGCCATTCACGTGGATTTTGATGCATCTACGTGGATTTTGTCGCATCCACGTGGATTTTGGCCTGGGTATCTACGCGGATTTGTCTGCCATCCACGTGGATTTTGACACATCCACGTGGATTTCTGCAGTATCCACGTGGATTTTGGCTTGGGTGTTTACGCGGATTTATATGCCATCC
This sequence comes from Ormyrus labotus, assembly GCA_035582975.1. Classification (NCBI taxonomy): domain Eukaryota; kingdom Metazoa; phylum Arthropoda; class Insecta; order Hymenoptera; family Ormyridae; genus Ormyrus; species Ormyrus labotus. The sequence goes on along the minus strand of JAWWEO010019989.1, from coordinate 9,682 downwards.
ACGTGGATTTTGACGCATCCACGTTGATTTTGACGCATGCACGTGGACTTTTGTGCCATCCACGTAAATTTTTGCTTAGTTATCCACGTGCATTTGTGCAAACCGTTTGCCAAGTATGTTTTCGTAGTTCCTTTCTAACGTGCAAATCCTCTCTTAAAAAAGTGATGCCCGGATGTTGTGAAGTCTTTAAAGACTGATTTTGACTGGTCGGTAAGAAATAGGCGCGAGAATTCGCTATATCCGCTAGATTAGAATTAGCATAAATATTTGAAATTAAAAAATTGAAATTAAATTGAAGCACTTAAAATAATAGGATTTATATTATATTTTTAAAATTAGTGTTATATGTTTAAATCAAACAAAGCAAAATGATGGTGAAATATTGCGCGTATAACCTCAAAAAAAAAAAAAAAAAAAGTACACTCGAAGCACGTTGGATTTTGCTAGTATATTAAAAAAATTCAATTTTAAGAAATAGAGTAATATTTTTTATTATTTACTATGCGCACCGCATTTGAATACATATAATATATAATGTTATATATATAAATATTAATATTACTACATAATATTATTACATAATATTAAGTAGAATTTTTTTTGGATAATTTCCTAGCTTCTTTATATATTTGTTTATATCTTCACTAAAGGCGTATGTGAAAATTTTGCGCATACTTCTGATATCTATATTATTTGTCATCTTCTTCACCTTGCGTAAATAATATTCAAGACATTCTATTTAAAACAATAAAATATATTTAACAATTTATTTTTTAACATAGTTAACAGTAAATTTCAAGCCACCAGACGGTGATAAATTTTGAAATGAATACTAAAAAAAATGTATGTAATTTCGTTTGATTTCGAAAATAGTACATAAACAGTTTTAAGGTTTTTTTTTAATTTAAAAAATCCCAATTTCTTATTAATTAATTCGTAATTATTGAAGTGAATAATAATAAATTATTTAAAGTTTTTTTTATCATCGTCTTGTCTCCAGAAGAAAAATTGTGCAGATACTTACTTTCAACAGTATCGATTTTTTTGGGAGACACCTCTATCCTTTTATTAACTCCATTAGGAGTTCTTACAGTGTCTCCTTCTTTTACACATCGTTTTAAAATTTCTTCCTTGACATAAAAGAATCTGAGCATCTCTTTACAAAATATACTCGGTGTAATTGACTTCAATTTTATTTTCCATTCATCATAAGGGATAAATAAATCATGCTTTAGATAAATTATCTGAAAAAGACCAGAAGAACAATTTCAATTATTTAAAATGCGTAATCACGCGCCTAGTTACTATAATTCACCGAACAGCCGCTAGACGGCTACCTGTTTCACCAGAAATCCGCTAGGTGGCCGCCCGCTTAATTCAACGACCCCAAACACAAACTAACTCCGGTTGGGCATATAAGCGACGAAGCCGCGACACGTCGTATGCCCCGATAAGCTGGCTACAGTTAAGAGCCAGTGGTAGAACTTCCACGTCCGAAGCTTATCGGGACCATCACCAGTGTGGCTGAACCCTGAGGGATTCCACTAGAGAGCTCATAGCGCACAGCAGTGTAGCATGCCGCAAGGAGTCAAAGACTTTGCAGAAATCAAATACGATCATCACTGTCAATCTTTCAATATCAATGCCACGCCTGATGTCTTCTGTGACTTTCAATAGAGTAGATTGCGTGCTGTGGAACTTGCGAAAATCAGATTGAAACGGTGATAGAAAGCCTGAAGATTCGAGATGATCCATGAGTTGCATGGTAATGAGCTTATCGAATATTTTGGCAAAATGCGGCAGATTAGCAATAGGTCTGATGTCCGATGGAGACTGAGGTTTAGCTATCTTATTAAGCGGGATGACGAGGGATTGCTTCCATGCAAGCGGATAGACGCAGGTAGAAAGCGATTTGTTCTGCTTTTTTGCTCCGTTACTTTAACGCAATTGTAGAGGAGGCGCATGTAATTTCTCTCGTGGTTCTTGAATCCGGGCAGGTTATGAAAACAGCTGTCGTCGAGAGGTTCGTTGTGGTCCAAGACAAAGTCAATTCTGCTACCGTCGCCCGATATCGACGATAGAATGAATTCAGTTTTTAGAATTTTTTTGAGTCTATGGTAATTGACGTTGTCCCGTTTAGTGCTGCTGGAACACCAAAAATTGAGATATTGTTCGTAATCGAACGTTAATCTCAATTTGGTACTCGACGCGGGGCTGTCCGTCCTCTCGATCTCTTCCATCATCAACTGCAAATGTTTGACGACTTGTTTGGGCTCGGTCAAATGTTTGTAAAAATGTGGACAATGCATGATGGCCTCGTTCGTAAATAAGTCCCGAATTATAACTTCCGTCAATTTCTCCAATTCGGTCAAATCGATGGTGCCGTCGCTTTGTCTTAATTCAAGATCCAATGGCAAATTTTAGACGAATTCGAGTCGTAAGTCCATCAATGATTCGAGCTGGGCCAAAAGTTGCTCGTACAATGCCACTTTCTTTCTTCCATTGGATTCTTGGTCCCTCGGTTCGTACAGTGCTCGAAATATGGCGGCGGGCTTGTTCTCTGCCTTTTTGAGAAGGTGAATGGACGAACAGTACGTTTGGATATACGAAATTTGACGTTATTTCATACTCCGTGCTCCCGCGAGGCATTTAAATTTATTTACGGCGAACGGCGTATACGTGTAGGCATTTTTTATGTCCGTGAAAAATGCCTTTTGAACTCCCTTTAAATCTGGAAGGACAGCCGCATCGCCGTTGCCCGCATATTCGTGGTGATGCTGTCCCAGCCGCCGCCGCCGCCGCGGCATCTGAAATCCAATCTCTTGTCGCAAAATAATTTCCCTTGTTCCATTGGCATCAATTGTCTGAGGAGGCAGGAGTAAAAAAGCCAGATCGTCCGTCGCCATAAATCGTGTTCGGATAGTTTACGTGTCAATAAGCTTTTGAACTGGTGAATATCTTGTTTAAAGATTTTCACTGTTGTATACGATCCGCTGAAGAAAGCGTGTGAACCGTGTCGCCTGGTCTTGCATTCCTCCTGTAATTCGGCCAAGGCAGACTTGAGGACTTGTAAAAAATTTTTCCGGATATTGGTCTGCTGCAGTACTTGTTCGGGTTCTTGTATTCTTATCGCTAGATATAATTGGGGATTCTCTCCGCCGACGGGAAAATCGAATCAGGTTCCTGCTTGATAATCGTTGGATATCCTGAGAGCACGTTCCAAAGCAGAGGACAGCTTTTTATTTTCCATTTTGAATGCGTGATGCTGTTTCAATGGAATGACGAATGTTCCCGCCGCGCATTTGTAAAAAGTCAAATTTTTGGATGCGACGGCAAAGCTGTCCAAATCCGTTTCTATATCGTATAAATGTTTTTCGTCTTGTTGCAAGGGCCGGGAATCCTCGATCCAAGAACCTGCAGCAGCTGATGTTGGTGCTTCTTCGTGCCTTGCTTGTTCGCGAGACTGCGGCCGCGGCGGCGGCAACCTTACCTCCTCGGGTTATGTAATTCAAGGAGCTGCGCGAAAATTGCGTTTTCCCATATCCGTAATGTTTCTTTCGGCGGCGGCGGCGGTGGTGGCGTCCTCAGCTCGCGATATTTTTCTAATTTTTTTTCCGAGCTCTTTGCAAAAATCAGCGGTATGTTTTACGTTGCTCCTCGTGCTGGTTTTTGCGCCGGCGGCGGCGGTGGTGGTGGTGGTAGCTGCTGCTGGTGCTGCTTCTTCAGGCTCCCGCTGCTGCGTCCTGGTGGTAGGTAGCACGTTCCCTGGTGCGTTTACCGTCATTATCGTCGTCATCGCCGCCGCCGCCGCGCAGTCTTCGTTAATCAATGTTTGCGTTATTTACTTCCGTAATCTCACAAAATTAACGTCTTTTGCTGCGCTGCAAACGGCTTCTTTAATCCTGCTCTCCACCTCATCATCCACCTATTGCTGTTTCTGTTGCCGGTTCTCTTCTTCCGAAAGCGCACGGACGATCGTTTTTGAATTCATTAGCGCATAGAGGCCGCAATTAAAGGAATCCACTTGCTGCTGCTCGGATGATGATATACGAACGCAGCATATTCCGAAATTGTACAAAGATTTCTTCACTCGCGCATCTATGGGTCGAGTATCACCACCGAGACTGTCCGCGTAGTATGCTACTTTTGCCTTCGTTTTCAATACCAGGGAGACCCAATGGCTCTGGTCCTGGTTGAAAACAAAGGCGTAATCTCGTTCTTCTCCGCTGACACGCGACAGAAGTTTGTTTAATTGGTCCTCGGACCCGATGACTTCGAATGTTTCGGCGTCAAAGCCGAAAAATTTAATAGCGGCTATTGCAACATCGCGTTATTGGAGTCAATATTCAAAGTCACCGGACCGAGTGACCTCTTCTAACGTATCGAAAATCATTCTAAGTAACTAACTGAAAGGGGTACTTATATACTAATAATCGAATGTAAATGTAATATAATAATATAGAAATAATAATTTTATTGACTAACTATAACTAATTGAAAGGGGGCGCGTATAATTTTAATCATATAATATATATGAATAATGTTACGTTGCAAGTAATTTTAACGTTGGACAAAGGGTATTATTATTAGGTTCTATTGAAACGGCAGCACGCGCACGTATAAATCTAATACTTATATAAGTTTAAGGAATACGGAAAAGAGAGGCGCGGTTTATTATTTGCAATATAATAATATTATAATATCTTACCTTTTCGCAGCAGATACTGACGGGGGCGGGAGTCGAGGTCGAGGTCGAGGTCGAGGTCGAGGAGAGAGAGAGAGAGAGAGAGAGAGAGAGAGATACTCGATGGAGAGGGAGCCGAGCCGAGTAGAGCCGAGCGCAGCGCCGAGACGAATACAGCTGGGCAGTAATATGCTACGTTCCAGGAAACGCACGTACAGGTGCAATTAGAAAATGATTGTAAAAACGATAAAAAGCCTGTGTAAATTTTAGGTGCACGCAGAGAGCAAACATTACAGCCGATTAAAATATGGTTACGCTTATAAGTATACTGCAAGTAGTAAAATTTAGAATATAATATTTCGAAATATAATATTTGATATTTATATTAGACATGTTGCACGTGTAAGATTTAACGATAAAACATATAATTTAAAAATATTTTGAAAATTGAGTTACAATTGTTTAAATGCAATACATTTGTACACAGCATTGAGACGTGAGTTATATTTCTGTGAACTTGTTTCTGTTTTAATGATATATAATTTTGAATTGTTTTTGTTATAGTTACTTTTAATATACATACAATTGTATGTATGTTAAAATTGTAACGCCAGCGCTTATCGCGAATTTAAATTGCGCGCCGCGTTACGATAGTGCAACGAGCAGCCGCTAGGCGGCTACCTGTTTCACCCAGAATCCGCTAGGTGGCCGCCCACTCAATTCACCCACCTCGAGTTTAAACTAACTCCGGAGGGGCATATAAGCAATAACGCGATCGACACCCACAGGCTCCGGTAAACCAGCTTAAGATAAGAAGCCAGGCTAGGACTTCCAGGTCCAGGTTTACCTAAGCACTACTAGTGCTGCTTGCAGGGTGCGACCTCCAGCTTGCCACACACAGGTGGAGGCTCACTCCCTCCACCTTTAGACTAAAGTCATGTACTTGAATAAATTATAAAACGTTCGCGACTAACCACCACCCCGACCGACACTACCCTGCCACGATACCGCGTGGAGGGTTACCAACGTTACAGGGTTCTACCCTGCCGACCTTTCCATTCTTCCGTGGTGGTTGTCGTTGAGGTCAGCTGGGCCGACTGGTCGGGGCGGCGGCTGCTGTAAGACCTCGTCGCGTGGTCTTTGTTGCAGCCGCAGCTGCCGCCGCGCCGTGGCGCCGTGTGCAATGGCCGCGGCTGGTACTGCCGTCGATATAGAGCGAGGGGACTGGGGTTGGCAGCTGAGCTTGATGCTTCAACTGAAATTAAGGCGAAAACTTTTAATTTATTCATTTATTTATTTTTATTCTTATTTAAATTACAATTCTGGCGGCACTATAAAATAATCGCGAGCCCAATCCAGAAGGTCTTGCAATGACACTAAGTCAAACGTGTAGAGAAATGATGTTTCATCCTCGCACATATCGCAATACCACCGCATTTGCGCGGTTTTCGGTATATCTTTAATCTGCAGTATGTACTGTTCCAGAAATTGGCGAGCTATTGGTCGACACGGGGGGACATCAGGTTCGTCGTTATCTCTACGTCGGATTACTTTAAAAAAAAAAAAAAAAAATATAAAAGTTTAATAAAAATAAAAAACAAAAAATAAATAAAAAATAAAAAATAAAAAAATAAAAAAAAAAAAATAAAAAAAAAAATAAATAAAAATAAATAAATAAATAAAAAATAAATAAAAATAATTTATTTTAATAACTTACATTCATTAATACGCAGAGCATAGTTATCTGCATGATCGAAGAGATGGACAAACATGTGTCTTCCATTCGACCAAGAAAATTTTTTTAGCATCCGCAAACGTCGCTTAAGATCCTTTTTGGACATCCCCGGGACCTGGTGTGCGCGCGCGCGTACGAGCGCTGCGCCCGGCGGATTGTAATGGGCCCTGAGGTAACGTCTCAGAGCTGTCATCTCGTCGATTTCCTCCTCAGCTTCAGAATCAACCTCCTCCTCGGCTGCGTCGTCCTCGGCGGCGTCGTCGTCGCCGTCATGCTCGCGTGCTTGAGCGGGTCGCGCGACCTCCATGGCCCCAAGGTGGATATGGTCTTCAGAGACCTTCACCACATGCCGTACGACAGCATCGAATGGATCCTCTTCATCGTCATCACTGCTCTCCTCGCTGTCACTGACGTTGTCGCCGCCGCCGGTGTCGTCGTTGCCGTCCCCCCCATTGTCGCCGGTGTCGTCGTTATCCTCGCTGTCGTTGTTGCTGTCGGTCTCGTTTTCGTCGTCGACGTCACCGTCGTCGTCACGCTCGCTCACCTGAGGGGATCGAACAACCTCCTGGCGTTCAACGGGGTTGGAGCCTTCAACGATGTCCCACGCATTCCTTATGACAGCGTCGATCTCGTCGTCATCAATATACGCGTCACTGTCGTCGGCACACTCGCTCATCTGAGGGGATCGAACAACCTCCTGGCGTTCAACGGGGTCGGAGCCTTCAACGGTGTCCCACGCATTCCTTATGACAGCGTCGATCTCGTCGTCATCAATATACGCGTCACTGTCGTCGGCACGCTCGCTCACCTGAGGGGATCGAACAACCTCCTGGCGTTCAACGGGGTCGGAGCCTTCAACGGTGTCCCACGCATTCCTTATGACAGCGTCGATCTCGTCTTCATCAATATACGCGTCACTGTCGTCGGCACGCTCGCTCACCTGAAGGGATCGAACAACCTCCTGGCGCTCAATGGGTCCGGCGCCTTCATACGCTAGACCCGCATACGACCTGATAGCTGCAGAACCCCGTATCTCGCCGGCTACCCCTGCCTGAGGGGCTTGAGCAGCGCCCTGCCGCGGGATGGGAGCAGCTCCTACAACCGCATACCCCACATGCTGTATGACAGGTACAGATCCCTGTATCACAGCGGGTGCTCCTACCTGAGGCTTTTGAACGACGCGCTGGCGCGGAATAGGCGCAGCGCCTGCAAATGCATACCCCACATGGCGCATGATGGGAGCCGCCTCGGGGCGTACGAGTGGAGGTGAATCATTGTCCGAGCGCAGGTCTTCATCCATCGACTCATTGAGATCGCCTATATACAACGTCTTAACGCTATCAGATACGGCAGCTTCGAGTAGAATTCTTCTTGCTGAAATAAAAATAGATTATTATTATTTAAATACAGATTAATTAAAAATGAGATTTTTAAAACTACACGGAGAAAAATCGCTAGTAAAATATACTGAAATTGTATATAAATCGTGCTTAAAAAGTTAAGTAACGTAATTATATAAAATTTATTAGCACAGTTATAAATTTTACTTAAGATTATTACGTTGTTAAGCAAAGCAGATAACTATAGATGTCGGATTAAGTTAAAAAAGCTATAGTTTACAGAAAAACAATCAAGAAATAAAAATACGACTGACTATCAATTTAAGTAAATTAGTATTTCTTTATTACGTGTCTTTAAATAAGTTTACTAGCGATTTTTCTCCATGTTTCTATTTTTAAAAATTTAGGAAAAGTGAAACAGATTTTTTTTTTTTTTGGGATTTTTATAAGAAAAAAATAAACTTACCTTCTTGCTCACACGCTGCCATCACGTTTTGTACAACTGCATAGCAGTTCATCCGATGGCGATTTAAAAATCTGTTGACCTGCATCAACACTCTCCTGTCACTGAAAACACCGCGCGAGAATAGTCTTGCGATCCCGCGACAGTTTGCCTCCGCCAATAAAAAACGGAATTCGCGCTCCAGCGCATCGACACCCATTCGACGCAGCAAACGCCTCCATCGGTTGTCACACCGACTGATCATCAGTAAATTTCTGTGGCTTAACGAACTCAGCACACGCAGAACACTAACTTCGGATTGAGGCATTTTTACTTAAAGGAGAATGACCGTTTAAATCACGCACAGAACTTTATACGTTTCTACTCCTACCCCCGAAAGAACGAAGCAAATTGTCCCTTCTCCAGAAATTTTCCCTCAGCCTCTGCGTTTTACGCGGGGAAAACCAAAGTTTGTACTTTCGGGAAAAAGTTTAGCACTTCGGTCGCTTACCTGCGTTTTATAAATGATAAACATCGCCGATTACTGAACAAATTTCGATGCAGCGTAGCGGACCGTTTTACAACGGAGGCTGTAAAATAGTATCTACAATCGTTTCAAATAATCAGGGGTAGAAAACTATTATCTACCCGCGTTTGAAATAATTACGCTGAAAGGAGGGTTTTCTTTTACCTTATCAGATGTATAATACAGAATGCAGGTTTCTTTATTCAGGACCCTGTTTACAAACGACCGCTTTGTATAAAGGTGTTTTTCCTCGAGTGTTTATTAATTGCAGTAAGATTGTGTTGATATGATTTACAACAAGGGTCTTACGTATACAGACGTTTCAAATATTACGCTGAAAGCGGGGGCTTTCTTCTTTTAGTTTATCAAATGTATAATATATACCTGCTTGCATCTTCTTTGCACAGGCGCGCTTAGAAGCGCACGCTGTGTAAAATATGCTTTGCCCCGATGGTTTATTGCAGGGTGGGTGTTTTAAAAGATAAGACCGTGAGAAAACGGTGAGGGTGGTGTAGAACTACTTATCATATTTTTATTGCTTTTGCTTCATAATATACCTGCTAGCATCTTCTATTTTCAGGCGCGGTTATAAGCGCGCGCTTTGTAAAATATGCTTTGCTCCGATGGTTTTATTGCAGGGTGTGTGTTTTAAAAGATAAGCCCGTGAGAAAACGGTGAGGGTGATGTAGAACTACTTATCATATTTTTATTGCTTTTACCTCATAATATATACCTGCATGTCTCTTCTTTGTACAGGCGCGCTTACAAGGGCACGCTTTGTAAAATATGCTTTTGCGCCGGTGGTTTATTGCAAGGTGTGTGTTTTAAAAGATAACACCATGAAAAAACGGCGGCTTCTCTTAGGAGAGGGTGGTCTAGAACTACTTATCATATTTTTATTGCTTTTACCTCAAAACAGGGTACTAATATAGCCTGTTTCCTTACCTGTACACGG
>JAWWEO010019988.1:0-11688 GCA_035582975.1 Ormyrus labotus | reverse complement strand
CCTTCGGCTCGGGAGTCAATTTACACGTGCTATGAGCTTACCAATACTTTACCTCCCTAGGTGCGTAATGTACTATTGTTGCTACTTAATATTTAGTATCAAAAATGTAATGCTATTTATACATTTTTTAAAATTAATTTTCAATATTTAGTAATTCATTATTTAGCGTAAAAAATATGTTATATTTATACATTTTTAAGTTAATTTTTAAATTAATATTGGCACTGAACATTATATCATACACGGAGAAACATGTTTAAGAAAAATGACTATACTCGTCAGTAACTCGAGAACTGACTTTGAATTAGGGTAAAAAAATTACTATACTTTATATTAAAATTTACTATACGTTTAGTAATTTTGCTAAACTTTTAATAAAAATTGCTAAAAATACAACAAAAATTAATACAAAAAGTATAGTAATTTTCACCCTAACTCAGAGTCTGTCCTGGAGTTACTGAAAAGTATAGTAATTTTTCGTAAAACGTTTCTCTCCGTGTACATAAATAAAAAACTGAGCACGCCTTTGTTTTTATGTAGATATATGTATAGATATAAAGAACTCTGCTGGTAGTTTCCTCGTGTAGGATATATTCATTACCTTAATTATCATTCGCTCAAAAAATAATCATATTTTGATCTAAATTTTTAAAGTACATACAAATTTATTGGACTTTTGGGCACCAAACACATTCTACGCAAAAAGAACTCTAAAATCCACGGTTTTTATATTTCTGTTTTCTCCTGCAGAATATGTCCATTCCCGGTATTTGCAGCATAAACGTCTGTCTTCAAAACCTCCTAGCCGTTAATGTTTTCCTAAGATTTTGCTTGACACCTTTCCGGTACTTGATGAGCTCTGATATTGATCCCTTTACAGCTTTTTGACTCAGCAAACAAGATAAGCATTATAGAAGCCTGAAAAGGCAGGTATACGAAAAGAGAAAGTGCAGTCGATAATTTTTCGGAAGGTCTTAACTGAAAATACCTTAGTAAATATGATCCTATTCTCATTTCTTAAAATTTCCCTTCAGATATTCAGACATTTTTTTACACTAATCGTATCCGATTAGTGTAAAAATAGTACATTGCACTGTGCAACAAGGGGAGAAAGTAAGCTATTTTTAGTGAGGGTGAGGTGTACTGCACAACTCGGAGTCGAGGGCGCCGAAGGCAGGGAAAGCGAGGAAGAATAACATTTTTCCCCGCTCGGAAAAACAATTTTGTCAAACGTTTGGAATGCTCGATTTTCTACGCTACTTTCTAGCGTGAAATAAGGGTCCTTTCATGCCTGAGTTGGGAAAAATATGTTACTTATAAGTAATATATTGCGCAATGATGGGAATTACTTAAATAATAGATTTTATATTTAACAAGTACTATTTCAATAATTAGTGTCTATTTTTATAATATAATTTCATAAAAATTATTTTTTTAAATATTATTTATTGAGTTTGTAGTTTTTAGATTTATGGTAAACAAAATTCAAGTGAATCTCTTAAGCAGATGTTTGGAAAACAAAGACTTCTTTTCTGCCGTATGTCTGCACGAGTAGCTATTATTATCTATTATTATTATAGTAGCTATTATAAATCATTTTACTTAATGAATTTACGCTTTATTAAATTAAAAGTAAATTTATTTTGTTACCATTCAATTTTTAGTATAAAAGATGCTATATACTATTTATTCTTTTAGCTAAGTTTTTAAATTCATTTTATAATAGTAAAGAAATTTTTAATAATAAAGAAGTAAGTACATAGACAGCAGGACCAATAGTGTCTTTTTATTCCAATCATCATTAAAAGAAATGTAGCTGTTACATAATACGTTACCTTACGGGAAGGAGAATTTTATTTGTTAAAACTTCTTTGTTAATCAACGTAAAAGAACAAAGTAATTGTTGCGGGGCCACATTTTTTCCATCTACCGTTTTTCGATTTTTCTAATCACAATGACTTAGTTTGGCTTGTAAAAAATACATGTCTGAATCAATTTTGTCTTCAAGCTTTGATTCACTTCTTCAAGAGATCTCAACCAAGATAGTTTGCTTTAATTTAAAATGAAATATTTTTGAAACGAAAGTTTAGTCTCATTTTTTCTCCTGCCTGTTAATTTTGGGTATTGCGAAACTGTGGCGGTCGATAAAAGCGTATCTTACTATAGATATTTTCAAACTAGTATTTTCATCCGATAAAAAATAATCATACTTTAACTAAAAACGTTCTATTTTATTGACATTTTAAGCATCAAATTCTGTCTTCGAAACCTCCTACTCGTAAATGCTCTCCTAGAATTTCGTTTCACACATTTTCAGGTACTTAATAGACTCTAACAATGATCCCTTTTCAGCTTTTCTACTCAGTGAACAAGATCTAAGTATTACTGAAGCCTGGAAATAATACACGCAGGTATACGAAAAGAGACGTGCAGCCGACGATTTTTCGGAAAGTCGCAGCTAAAAATACCTTCTCTAAGTATATATTAACCTGTTCTCACTTCTTCAAATTTCTGCATACTAATGAGGAGATAAATATGCGAATATTTTTTTCTTTGTTTATTATACTGAATTTTCACTCATTGAATCGCTAACGCTTCCCATATCGTATTCGAAAAAAAAGATAAGAAGTGTTGTACGTTATAATGTTATAGAAATATTTATTCGTACAAGGAATATTTTTCTTTATACGGATGTATAGAAAGTGTTCACTATGTTTTTACTTCGATTCAACGCTCAGAATGACGTTATACAAGCATAATCTATTGGAAATTCTGCATTAGTTGAAAATTATCCTTATATATATAATTTTCACTATTTGATGCTTTTAAAAGTATGTAATACTTATATATTCTTTAATTGTTATCGAATCTGTAGTTATAAACGTTGACTAATTATTTCATAAAATTTTTTTTTTTTGTGGGGGGGGGGAATTAATTATTTCCCTGCAACAGCCTTGCGTATTATGTTAAATAAAATTAACCATGCAACTCCTGATGGGTAAAACGTTAAATTTGTAATTAATTATTAATGTGCAAAAACATAATATAAAAAAAGGAAATACGTATTTTTAACAATCCTCTTATAAAAAAGTGATAGATTTAGAATGAAGCATTATAAAACGGTTGCTGATTGGTTCTTTTAAAAAAAGCCGCTAAAATTTTTATTTTAATTTACAATTAATCTTAATTTGTCTTAAAATAATAATGTTTTATGAAATAGCCGTGAGTGTTATCAAAGTAAAGAAAAATATTTACAAAAGAAAAAAAATATCAATAAATGATTCTGAAATTTTATTCTAAAAGTTAACCTCAAAATATTTTATGTTATTAAATTTTTTGATCGAAATTTAGTAATTTTTTTGGATTATTAAAATTAATTTATAGTAATTTTAATAATCTGCAACATAACTCATACAGCCTTTGATAAAAATAACATTTCTGAATACGAAAGAAATAATACATCGTGTTTAGTTTGAATTATTTTTAAGATAGTGTGTTATCTAATTTCCAAGAAACTTAAATTTAACAGTTAAAAATATTTTCAGTGATATGCATGATAGAAATAATGTTGTTTACTATTAAAACTATCTTGCTAATATAAAAAATACGTCTAGCGGGCGTGAAGCGCGCTTGGATGGTGCTAGTATTATTATAAATTTTATGAAGTTTTCTTACAAATGCGTATCTTGAATTTAAAAATCTTCATTAAGTTTTAACATTTGAAATTTAATATAGAATGATATTAATTTTAATAATTACAAATTTTGAAATTTAATAAACATTCTTAAATTTAAGACACGTATTTGTAAGAGAACTTCATAAATTTCTAACAATGTAAATTAAAAAATTATCAAACGTTTATAAAGGATGTAAAAAAATGAATGACAATCTGCACCAAGAAAACAAAAACCACAAAAGCATCCTTAGAAAAGCCATTGAAATTCCGATAATTTCGGCACGACCCGAAGCCGAGCCGCCTGCCGACATATCCACCCAAGCAGCGGACGGGCTGCACGCACAGCCTCGGGAAAACAAAGCGAAGGGTTAATCGGCCGCCGCTCGTCGTTCGCGAGTCTTCGATAATTGCACCCCCGCGGCTTATGCCGACGCAACGAGTTACTTAAGACTTGGGTTATACAGCTAACGACGGCTCCTCCCGGGGAACGAAGGGGAGAGAGGGCGATTGTGCACGGCACGCGCGCGTCCTCGCCGCGGCGGAAGCCCGGCCCGAATTATATCCTCGCGAGCGCGCTTTGAGAATGCTAAAAGAGACGTTCTCTCTCACTCTCTCGCTAAGCGCAGGAAATTAACAGCCTTTCGCCGAAATTACTGTTGGCTCGAGGGCCGAGCGTACGTTTTGCTTAATGCCGGCTCGTTCGCGGGGAAGCCCTCTCGAGTCATGGTTACGTTTTACATTGGCTGGTTACGTTGTAATTTTCGGTTTGTTTTATTTATTTTATTGGAATTTGAAGCGGTACACCTGCGCAGATTATGGGTATATATGGGTTGCTGTGCAAGCAAGGGAACGGACGAGGAAAGTTGACTGCATCGTTTTTTCTGAAAATGGAAATCGCTGAATCGGGAAAACAGTGTATTAGAGGAGGAGTAGACTTCGAAGACTAGTCTTTATACATCATAGACAAATAACTCGCTTAAGAAAAATTCTTAAGGCTTTAGACAATAAAAATAAAATATATTTTTATTTTAATCTATAAATTTTTCTTAAATTACAGTTTCTTTAACCCTTTACGGCCCAAAACGCCACCCACAGTACACCGTTCTTTGAGGGCTCGTTGGTAATGCTATTCGTGAATAAAAAAAATTGCAAAGGCCATATTCTTATAATTTAAGGCTTGGCCTTTCCGATAGTATTCATGAAGTTTCCCTAGAAAATAATTAATTATGAGAAAATTGAGTTTAAAAAAAAATAATATGATTTTGTTACACTTTCTGTACACTTAAATCGAGTTTTCATGGGATTTCCTGTTAATTTTATAAGATAACTGTTACTGTTACTACTCTTTTTAAATTTAACTACTACTTTTTTCAAATAATGTATACTAATTGACTACAGTTATTTAAGTTGTCAGTTATTTATTACCTACTACTATTTTTAAATAATGTATTAGTCAGTTAAGTTAGTAAGTAAGTTTCTTTTATCACCTAGGCTACAATCAGATAATTTATTTATCTATGTAGGAATACTATGTATTTTCTCTGGTTAAATAAATAAATAAAATGTCAATTAATATAGTTATAAAATTTGACGTTAAAAAGTTATTTGTATTGTAATATTCCAATACTATTCTATTTTATTATAATAATAATTTTACCATATTGGTTAGTAAAAATATTTGTTGTTTTGCAGCAATTGATTCTCATACGAAAACTAAAATATAAGATTACAGAAATAAAAAAATGTATTTTGGATGAGTTTAATGGATAATAAAAATAAATACTTAAATATGTCAATTGCAATCTTTTACTATTAGGATAAATTACCAGTTTTCTACAAATATTTTGTCAAAAGTTTCTTTTTGTTATTTTTAAAAATACATTTAAAATTTTTCTTACCACTTAAAATAAACCTGCCTCAGAAAATGGTTGAAAATCAAATTGACGAATTGTCGAGCTGTAACAAACATTAAAATGTAACTTTAGTAAGTATATTTAATTAATTATTAAATTATTTATTACATACATCTAAACGACTTGTTTTTTACTTTAACTCACACTGAGAGAAGAGATATAGTAAAAATTGCAAATAGTCTTGCAAAATTGCCATACTGCCTAGTAAAGTCACCACAGAATGTCAAAACCAAAAAAATTATAATTTACAAGAAATTTTACTATACTGTTGGGTAAATTTTCCAAAATTTTCAGTAAAATTTCCTATATATACGGTATAGTAATTTTTCTGTTTTTATAGTCTGTGGTCGCTTTACTAGACAGTATGGTAATTTTTACTATATCTTTTCTCTTAATATATTTAATATACCCTTAATATTAATTAAGCTTAAGCATTGTTTAATTCAGTATTTCATCTTTTTCTTTATAATCAGTTAAAACATCTAAGATTCAATGAGAAACAAAATTATGTAGAAGAAGGAACTAGTACAGCAAGAAAATGGAGAAGAGGTAAAAGCAGTGAACAATAATACGAATAATATTATATAAAATATGTATAATATTTAGTTTAATATATATTGTATAATGATATCGGAACAACATTATTATTGGTAAAACAATTCTCTGGACTCAATACATCTAAGGGAGTATCATAATGCAAAGAAATCATTCAAATCATTTAACCCTATGGTTAAACGATCTTAACGTTTGCCTTCTCTTTCGGCTACTTAAAGTACGAATTGATTAATACAAGGCCTTGTTGTGATCATTAGCTTTAATTTCTGAATATTCTTTCTTCTAACTCACTTAATCTTTTTGAATCTTGGAATCTTAAATTTTGTTTAACTTTACAACGCCTCTGGCCATTTCATACTTTACATAATTTATTGGTCACGCTTTTTTTGGAGTTATACTTAGTGGGTCACGTTTTGGTATTGGGTTACGTTTCTTTCTTTGGGGTTATTCTTATTGGATCACGACTTTTCAGTAAAAAAAAAAAAAACATTAAAATTAAAAAAAAAAATTCAAAAACAAAACAAATTTCAATTAAATTAAAGCATTTTTACTTCATATTTTACTCAAAAACTATTTGTCGAAATGGCTTGAAATTTTTACAGATTATAGCTATTTATATTTTATGAATTACTAACAATTTTTACAAAGCAATGAATCATTCAATTTCAGAATTATAAGCTTTTTTAAAAAGAAAACACATTTTTATTAAAACCAAAAGAACCATAAGAGCTACAATAATTTTTTTTTTAAATTATAGGTATTTTTGTAGGAAGCAAAATTCAAAACATGTATCTTTATTAAGATTAATATCTTTACACGATTACACGACGTTCCACCGAAAAAAATGTATGTCATTTAGATTTGTTATAGTAAAATTATATTTTACTACAGTTACATTTAATGATTACATACTATATTTTGGCTTAAGTAAAAAGAATGTATTGCATTTTATTTAGATTTATTGATATATATCAAAGGAGAATTCTTGATAAGTAAGAATATTACGTACATATTTTAAACTTCGTAAGTTTATATAATAATCGGTTTTATAATTTTGATCGTTTGCGATGATTCAAACGCTGAAATTCGGAGCTAAAACTGCAGTTAAATATTCTTATACGTTTAAGAAACGTTTCGAACGATCCTTTCAGAATTGAAATCGAACTATTTTTCATGCAAAAAATACGATACTAATTACAATTACAACATAAAAAAAAATTATAACAGTTTTTCGGCTAAAATTTTCCTACTCCATTCTCTCGATTCAGCGATCATTGTAACCAAGAGCTTTACGATCACTAAAATCAATATTACGCAGCAATGTCCTCACAGACAGACAATACAAGCCGTCCGGATCAAGAAGCTGGTACTCTTGCCGGCGGAGAAGCGAGGCTGCACAGTCCAGTGCATCCGTCTCGTAAAGGCCGCGCCTCTCGGTGCTCCCGGACGCGTAATTGCCGAGGTTCGGCGCGTCGCGACGTCTCCTATAATTAATAATGGCCCAGAGGGGGGAGAGGGAGAGGACGCCGCTGGATAATGAATTGTACACAGCGGTGTGTCGAGGCGAAAGCCTCCCTTCCCCTCCCCTCTCGCGCGGGACAATCGATACTCCGCGCTTTCGATCCTCGATATATATGCATAGCCAATTAATTGCCAATCAGTCAATATAATAGTCAATGCCGCGCGCGCCGAGGGATTTTCTTCTCTGTCGGAAGGATTTTTGCGACACGCTTTTTCGTGTCGATTTTTTAGCAAAGCCGACGGGTTATCGGCGCAGGAGCGAGACAGGACTACACGATTGTGCTCTTTTCGGCTTTCAAATCAAGGAACGCGACATTCACGGCGCATTCGCTCGAATCAAAGTGCCGCGTATATTTTTTTCTCGAAAATCACCACTGCTCCGAACCGACGCGCGTTCGTCGCTCGAAAAAGTTACATTCGATACCGAGTGCGGTCAGTTGTACACGGTTAATTTTCAGTAATCGGTTAGGAGGTGGTTCCTTCGTATATTACGACGCGAGCCGAGGGTCGGGACGCACGATTTCGCCGAAGCAATGCGACATCGACACCGGATTCGAGTATCTCGATATACACCAGTCATCTCCGGAGCGGGTTTCCCTAATCGGGATTTATCCCACTGGGTTTGCCCCCCGGTTTTCCCCGCCTAGCAGGGCGAACGCGGAGGTGGGTAGAGGGTCAAGAAATTAGGATTAAACAAGAAATGAGGTATGGAGGAAAGGGATGATTAGGAGGCGTGGAAGAGTAAGGCTAAGTAACCATTAATATTGAACGGAGAAATATTTTCTAGTAAAAATTACAACAGTGTACATAGTTTCTAGTAAATTTTACGAGGTCAATGATAAATTTTCATATTTAGACTTTAATTTTTAATAGAAAATTTTTCTCCGTGCAGTGCTTCGAAGGTGATTTTTCTACATTTCAATTGCACCATTTTTACGTACATTTACTTCGAAACATTCCAAAAACTTCAGTTCGACCGCTAGTTGAATTTTGTCCATCTATTTTTTTAGAAATTAGGTTTTTCCTTAAAAATATTCTCTCCCTACCTCAATCGGGCCCAGTTGCCGTTCAAAAATTATTTTTCTTTATTCTTAATTTTAATCTGAATCATAATTGGTTTTAAGTGCCCGTAAAATAAAATCATTTGTTAGTTTATTCTCGACGATAACATAGCCGTACATAATATGTGTGTTCTCGATACGAGCGGTATTGCTAAGAATCGCTTTTTTGAAGAATTATTATATACATCTCCTTAATTAACAGGAATAATTAAAAGTTGAAAACTTTTTTTTTAAACTGAAGATTATCAGGTCTTAATAAATAAAATTATTTTGATCGTGTTTTATATCTGAGAAACAACAATCGTTCTAGGGGTGTTAATAATTGGGACTACTTTATAATTTCGGACATTTACATTTTTAGAAATTATTAATATAAATAGAGATATACGTGCAAAATCATCAGGATAGGAAAAGAATAGCTTATAAGTAGAAAGATTTCAAATTTTACAGTAATTGCTCTTAAACCGGATCATCTGAAAAGCTTTATAATTATTTGACTTTAATCTTTGTAAAAATTTAGAAAATCTTACATTCATTTGTATACGTAATTACTTGCGTAAAACTGAAACTTAATTAAGCAATTTAACCTCGAAATATACTTTACAGTATTATATAAGTAAAGTTAATTGATCTGTTCTCTACAGAAGACAGATGACCCAAAGGGTTTGTTTTATTTATTTTATTGAAATTTGGAACGGTTTTTCTGCGCAAATATACGCCGTTGGGCAAGCAAGGGAACGACTAAGGAAAGTCAGCTGTTTCAATTTTCTCAAAATGGAAATCGGTGGATCAGGAAAACAGTGTATTAGAGAAGCAGGATTTGGCTTTTCGAAGACTAGTGCATCTTTGTATCTTAAACAAATAATTCACTTAATTAAAGTTCAAGGCTTTTTACAATAAACAGCATTATTTTTTAGTTTTTTATCAAATATATTCTTGAATTACAGCATCTGTAAGTAAATTTAGAAGATACTTTAGTTCATTTCTAATTAATACCTTTATATATTACATAGCATTATACAAATATAATAAAAAAGCTGATAAATATTAGAAGTATTTATTAGTAATTAAAAACTTTTTTTTAAATTAAAATTATCAGAGCTTACTAATTTGTTTTATTCGAATTTGGAACGGTACTCCTGCACAGATTAATATATGGCGTTGCAAGCAAGGGAACGGTTGAGGAAAGTCAACTGCAGAAATCGATGGATCAGGAAAACAGGATGTTAATGAAGGAGGAATAGAACTTCTTATATCTTAGAAAAATAACTCACTTAATCAAAATTCTTAAGGCTTTACACAATAAGAAGATATATTTTTTTAATTTTAATCTAAATTATTCTTAAATTATAGTTTCTCTTTAAGTGTATTCTTAGTTCATGTATAATCATATTCATATATACTTTAAATATTATATAGAGTTTTATAAATAAAAGATAAATAATATTAAAACTTAACGCTCTTAAATATTATAAATATTTATAGGTAATAAAAAGCTTTTTGTAATATTAAGTGTATTGTAATATTCCAACACTAATAATGATAATACCTTTACTTTACCACATTGGTTAGTATAATTGTTTGTAACTTTGCAGTAAATAATTCTCATACGAATCAAAGAAATTAACAAAAATTATTTTTTAATTCCTTTTCTTGAACATATTTATACATGTACTTTTAGTTTAGTTCCACTAAAATTTTTTAATCGAATAAAGTTACATGTAATAAAAATTATTTACTTAAAAAAAGAATAAAGCAATATATATAGAACAAAATTTAACTGTAATTTTGTTGAATGTCTCAATTAAAGAATTTTTCTTAATTTCTTTCCGCTTAATCGAGCACTTCGGTTAAACTATGCAAACGATCGCTTTCAAGATTCATTCCTTACGTATACTTTTCGTTCATTTTCACAATCAAATCCTCAAAATAATCCTTTTTAAAAATTCCAATTTGAAATCACCGAATAAATTCCAAAACGCGCTACTAAAAAATAAGCACTTCGAAAAAAAAAATAAAAAATAAAGCACAACGGGCAAATGGAGCTCCTTCGAAAAGTAGTAGGGAATAGAATTTTTGTGAAAAAAAACACGAACGCACGACGTCGCGTTTCACGTCCCGTTAGACTTTCAGACGACGCTCGTGTAACCTCGCACTAAAACACACATCCCGGTAAAGCCCCGGCAGTACCGCCGCACTTCCGGCATATTAAAATACTTATCGTCGCGCACACACTCGAGGTGAGCAAAGAGTTGCCGCGCCGGCCTGCTTTCAGCGATCATCCCGACGGAAGTTACGAGCTTTTAAAGTTTCCACGACCTAATCTAACTCGGGCCGTAAGATCTCGCTCGCTTCGCGAGTCCCTCTCTCTCTCTCTTCCCCGGAAGCTCCTCTTCGATTAGCCGAAATTTTAAATCATCCCGAGAGGACTGCCGGAAGTATTCCGCCGCGGAAATTTACGGCACCTTGACGCGCCCGCGCTTAATCTTACATCTAAATTAGACATTTACAGTTTCTCGCGCGCCGGTTTTCATCGCGATCCGCCGCGGGTTATATTGCTCGATCGCGATTTACCGCCGCCTTCCGATGTAGGTAATCCTAATTCATCGCGCGACGCATATCGAGGCCATTTTGTCCTCTCTCTCTCTCTACCGTCGTTGTTTAATCGCCATTAGCGTCCGCGCTTTCGCGTATATTCCGTATACAAATCTTACGAGTGTGCACAGCGAGCAAAGTTTATAAAAGCGACGGCGAGCACACACACAAGCGGCGAATCATTAAAAATGCGCGCAGTGCTCTTTCGCGCAAAAAAAAAAATCGTCGGCCGTCAAAGCAGACCGCATATATTTGCGAGCGCTCAGTTTTTACAGCAAACGGCGGCCCGTTTAAGGAGGCTCACGCGTTTGGTGCCGTACCTACAAGAGGGTGCTAAGGGTTCTTAAAATTTTTCGAAGACTTAAGC
>JAWWEO010019987.1:0-11691 GCA_035582975.1 Ormyrus labotus | reverse complement strand
CATATTTTTCAGATAATAAATAAATTTTTAAAGCAATAAAATTTTTTTCTCAAAATTTTTCGTTCCACACAGATTTCTCTCCTTAATATATAGTCAACTTGATAAAAGTGAACCTGTAGTAGCTACTTTTCTTGATTTCACCAAGGCATTTGATACAGTGTACCATAAAATACTTCTAGATAAACTTTACAATTACGGTATAAGAGGTAATGCTTACAAATTACTTAAAAGTTATTTAGACAACAGAAAACAAAGAGTTTTAAGTAAGCAATTTAAATAGCCAATTCGGTACAATTGAAACTAGTGTCCCACAAGGAACAATACTTGGACCATTATTATTCATAATCTATATAAATGATATATTCCAAATTCTACCAGAACACACAATATCATCTTATGCCGATGACACAGCAATAATATAAAAGGAAAATCATGGCGAGAAGCAGAAGCTAAATTAAACCTGTACTTAAATAAAGTATCAAATTGGCTTGCATTAAACAAACTATCATTGAACATAGAGAAAACAGTCTACATTGAATTTGGAAGTACTCGAAACAGCACACCTGGAGATTTAAAGGTCAGTATACAAGATAAATAAATAACTAGAGTTGAAAATACAAGATATCTAGGAGTTATAATAGACAATAACATGAGATGGGAAAATCACATAGAAAACATTTATAACAAAACAAATATGACATGTGATCACAATAAGCTATATTTTTAATACATATTTTTTTGAAAACTCTTAATACTAAGGATTTTTTGTTTCAGGTATTTTTTCAAAGGAAAATGATGGGTATAAGACCCCCTTAAAATAATAAATAAAAATAACTTCTTAAAAGAAAAACAACCATTAAATCTTGATCAACAATTTACTGACGAATCTCTATTACATCATTACGAAGACTTAAAGGACAACTTCATAAACTCAACAAGCAACACCAGGAAGAAAAGTATCATAGTTCCAAAACATAACAGAAGAATAAGTAACAAGATCAGCTACATAAGGGCCATTGCGTGCTATAACAAATTACCCAATAACCTTAAAACGCTACCAAACAAATTTAATATAAAAGCAAAACTAAAAGAATGGATAAAATCAAATTAAAAACAGCAGGTAATGAACTCTCAGCAATAAAAGAAACTAAAATAGACTGCAACAAAATAAGAAAAATCTTACACGAACAAATAGTTAACAAAAAAGGCTACTCAACTACATTATACTCATCGAACACAGCATTGTCACATCCTATATTGGAAGTCTGTGGGGATGAGATAAGCACAGACAGACTTATACTAGACATTAGAACATATATATGTGCACACGGTTACTGCAAATTACACTACAATAGATCCCATCGCAGAATATTCAAATATAATTGGAAGAAAATGCAAGCAAATAACACTGAACTAATCAATTTAGCAACCAAAATAGCGGAAAAGATCATTAAAACCATTTATGAAAACAAACCTGTTTATTCTGACCAAAAAATAGTAAAGAAGCTGTGATACATGTCACTATCCAAAAGTAAAAGGAATAAAACACCAACATTATATAAAAGAAGAGAAGGCAATCATTACCGAAGAAAATAAAATTAAATATACACGTATAGAAGAAGTCTTTACAACAATAGATGAAATAGCAATAGAAAACACAAACAAAATTTTAGAAAATAAATGCCCTAAACCTCCAGGAAAAAAATCAAACAAAACAACGAAATCAGAATGTCATATCGAGACATAAATTATCTCGGAAATAATAAAGCACTTTTATACTTTGATAGAAGATATAGAGACATGCAAATTTTCACAAATTCAATGCAGCCATTATCAAGGCAACCGAAATACATCGACGTAATAGTATTAAATGACATAGTGTTCACTTCTTCGCGCAAATTTGATTCGGCCTTACAACATAGAGAAATGTTCTCTCACTAGCGTGTGATATGTGCAGTAGGCCTAACATGTTCAGCAAGATTAAGCATCTATGAAAAAGAGATTTACAGAAGAAGCAGGAACGCATCAACCGAAATGTATACGAAAGCAAGTGCTATGTCGATTAGGTATTGGAAATGAACAAATAGTATACATATGTTTAGTGATATATGTGATGTTTTATTTAGTAATAAGTATTTAGCATGTAAGATTATTTAGTTTTATATCGAACCAGACTAGCGAACAGGAAAAATTTTCCTCTGCTGGGTTACTATTGTAACGTGATATTGTATGTGCAATAATTATTATTTAATTATTGTATATCTATCGTTGATTTCAAAACCATTTTCTATAAAATTACTTTAAACTTTCTAACCTAATTTAATAGTATAAACATTATGCCACGATATAGAAACATTCATAGAAAAACAAAATGGTTCATCAAATTCATTGATCCTTACCTATGATATACATTGCATTACTGTTCAATCTTATTCATGTTCCTTATAAAAGTTTTAATAAATAATATATATACATCATATCTAGGAACCATGTTTTAATCTCGACACCATTGGATAGAGGAGACAATTCTAAGACATACGTCCTTCCTTAATTGAAAATTGGGAAATTCGACGAATGAGCGCGGTTACAGGAAGCAGCTGAAAGAGAGCCGCGCCGAGTGACGGGTGCTTGCTTGCCGCGGTCGCTCTCTCCCACCGTGGCTTCAGCGCGTACGCGTACAACGAGCACTCTCGCGCTTTGCTGTTTCGCAGCGGTTGGCATTTTATTGCAAAAGTAATAATGGAGGATAAAAATGTTTTTAGAGTAAAGTTAGATTTTATGAAAATGTAGCATGAACTGGAGGGTTATTTGTAGTTAATTAATTAATCTTTTTTAATTATTAAATAAAACTTTTGCGCAAGTAAAAATGCACAGGATAATAACGCAAGATATTAAATTTTAAACTAAGTAGCTAATAATTCGATAGAGGTAAGGGACATGAAATTACTTTTAATAAAAACAATAATGTCTCCAACCGAACAATGGTTGAAAGTTATTATTTAAAATACCATAAAACGATTTATTTGAAATACTTTAAAAACGTTTTATTTGGCATTAAATATTTGCAAATAAAGAAATGTCTTTCCTTACTGCGCACTAAAAATATCGCCGTTCAATTTTCATTACAGATTAGTAATTAACTAATTTTAATTAGCTTAAACTGCTCGTTAAAAATACCAAAACAATCGGAGATTTTGAAAATAAAAATCCCCGAATCATTATCTGTTTAAAAATAAGTAACAGAAATATCAATACAAAAAAATTAAATTATTATTCAGGAGAATCATTACGTTTATTTACAGTGCGGCTTAAAATTTTTCTACGGGCAGGAAGAAGTTTACTCAATCTTCTTGACTGGGAAAAATGAAACTCGACACAAATGTTTCAAATTCAAAAACCTACTTTTTCACATACCAAATTTTAACGTAGAATATGGCAAATCAAACAAAAATAAACACAAAAGTACCAATTATTCAATGGAATGTGTGCGTACACACTCGGAACCAATCTCAAAAGCCACTTTTTTATTCCACAGAGAAGGAAAATCATATCTTTTTAAATAATCAACTATTTTAAGTTTTTCAAAATACATAAAATGTTTTTAGACATAAAATAAATTTTACAATATCCAAATAATTAAGATTATTTCAAAGTAAAATTTTTGCTGAGAATTCGAACATCAAAACATGTTTTTTCAAATTCTAATTAGTGAAACTAACAAATAAAAAGACTATTACCATTTACTGAGTAAACAAAAAATTCACTATCCACAATTGCTGTTCTCAGTGGAAATAGTATTATTTTAATTTATTTTTAAACTTTTACATAAAGATAAGCTGCGAAAACAGGGAAGTAGGGCTAATCCCTGCCCAGCATGAAAATCTAACCTACAAACTTGGCAGAAATACTTCGCATTACATTTTGAAGGAAACCAAACCACTGCCATATCGTCAGAATGGTATCCAAAAAATTTATTTACAAGACTAGTCTCGAAATCTGCGAGTTCCGACACAGATAGAGACTGACACACGCCCATTATGAAAATCTAACCTCGAAACTTGACAGAGATGCTTCGCATTACATTTGGAAGGAAACTAAACCACTGCCATGTCGTCAGAATGGTATCCAAAAATTTATTTACAAAATTAGTCTTGAAATCTGCGAGTTTCGGCACAGATAGAGATGTAGTCCTGTCCAGCATGAAAATCCATGCTCCAAAATTACTTAACATAATTTAATTTTTTTGTATTGATGTTTCTGTTACTTATTTTTAAACAGATAATGATTCGGGGATTTTTATTTTCAAAATCTCCGATGGTTTTGTATTTTTAACGTACAGTTTAAGCAAATTAAAATTAATTAATTACTAATCTGTAATGAAAATTAAACGGCGATATTTTTAGTGCGATGTAAGGGAAGATATTTCTATATTTGCAAATATTTAATGCCAAATAAAACGTTTTTAAAGTATTTAAAATAAATCGTTTTAACAGTATTTTAAATAATAACTTTCAACCATTGTTCGGTTGGGGACATTATTGTTTCGATATTATACGAAATTGGAATTATTTTGTATTAAAAGTAATTTCATGTCCCTTACCTCTATCGCATTATTAGCTACTTAGTTTTCAAATTTAATATCTTGCGTTATTATCCTGTGCATTTTTACTTGCGCAAAAGTTTTATTTAATAATTAAAAAAGATTAATTAATTAACTACAAATAACCCTCCAGTTCACGCTACATTTCCATAAAATCTAATTTTACTCTAAAAACATTTTCATTCTCCATTATTACTTTTGCAATAAAATGCCAAGCACTGCGAAACAGCAAATCGCGAGAGCGCTCGGTGCATGCGTACGCGCCGAAGCCACGGCGAGCAAGCGCTCCTCACTCGGCGCGGTTCTGCTTCAGCGGCCTCCTGTAGCCGCGCGCTCATTCGTAGAATTTCCCAATTTTCAATTGCCCACATCTGCGGATCTAGGCGCCGGATCGAAAAATTAAGAAGGGACGTATGTCTTAGAATTGTCTCATATCCAATGGCGTGGAGATTAAAATATGGTTCCTAGACATGGTGTATATAAAATGAGTCTAGGACCTTCTACCATGGTTCATTTTATCACAAATTGTATATATAGTAAGTCTATAATATTTATTTTTATACATATAATTTATTTTTTTCGTTAAAGATGATTTTCCTCAAAATTTTTTTTAGGTGTAAAACCCCCTTAATGTAGAATACCCTTTGTGCAAATACTTTTTCAAAACCTTATACATCATTCTTTGAAAGGTAGCAGATGCATTTTTCAAACCAAACGGCATTCGCACACGTAAACGCTGTTTTTTCTGTAGAATCTTTGTCCAATGGTATTTGATAGAATCCTTGGGCTAAATCTAGTGTAGTGAAGTAAGTAGATTTTCTCAAATTTTCTAAAATTTCATCCATCCGTGGTAGTGGGTATTTATCTTCAATAGTTTTGTTGTTTAGTTTGCGATAATCAATCACCATTTGCCATTTTTTCTTACCGCTTGCATCTTGTTTTTTGGGTACTATCCAGATGGGTCAAGAGAACGGTGAATTACTGGACCGAATTATTTCGTCATTTAATAATTTTCTCACTTGGTCCTGTATTAATTCTTTTAAATGGTACGAATATCACCAAAGTTCTTAACGTAAATAGGGTCGTCATCTTTAGTTCTGATGTTGTGTGAGATCGCATTCGTCGAAGTTAATTTTTCGTTTTCATTGTAAAAGCAATCCTTATATTTGTGACATAACGTAGTAATCTTTTCCTTTTCTTCTGGGTTCATATGGTCGGTTCTTATTTGTGTTTTTATTTCTTGATAATGATATAGTCAAAGTTTTACATTTATCTGGAATGTTGTTTAAATAATTTATTTCAAATTTTTCCGTACTAAATATCGATTTTTATAATTTATATCTGCTTCTAATTTATCTAAATCTCGGTTTCCAATTAGGCAATCTTATGTAGAATGCCATGGCGTTATGAGAAAAGTAATAGGTGTATCTTCTCCATACTCGCGTAAAATAGGGAAAGTAAGAGCATGCGTGCCTCGCGTTATTTTGCATTTTTATGTAATTTCGAAATTAAATGAAAAAATGTATTTTGAAAATAATTTGTAAGCTATTTCTGAGTTAATAATAGACGATGACGCACCATAATCCATGAGTTTTCTTAAAGGCGGATTGTTGGTTATAATATGTGGTAGACTTGGTGAATTTCGGATATTATTTAAATCCACTGTGTTTCTTTCATAAAATCGAGATTCAGCCGAAAATTTTCGTGATCAACTGTTTCTTGATGTTCGTAATCGATTGGCTTTTCGTTTACTAAATTTGGTTCCTCTTGATAACTTGGGTACACTGAGAGAAAAAAGTAGTTGAATCAACAGCCTCGCGCCGAGAAATACAGACAACTACCTTTTTCTGTTAATTTAACAAACCAGAGGTTGTTAACTGAACGGCCCAGTAAGGTATTAAGGTAGTAACGCACACCTAAGAATTACCGTTCAGAATTGACTGAAACTTAATATATAGATAAATTTTAGTATAAAAATGACTCAGTTAAATTTTTACGTACTTGGGGTACGTGAGAATAAAGTTTTCAACATTTTCTTTCTGAAGCGTTTAACATTGAGTCTTATGGAATAACGAGGTTTTTATAAAATTATGTAAAAACTACTGTTCAGATTTCAAATTATTTTTGCACCAGATTATTTGGCAAGCTGAAGAACATTTTGAGAATTTAAAAACAATGATTTAGTATCTATGAGCTTAGTAATTAATTAATTTATACGAAAAACTGATGTGACTCACGCGATATGGCAACGTTGCAGCGAAGGTTAGGTTACAGCTGTGTTTGATGTGTAACGTATATATATATATATATATATATATATTAGATTCAAAAACGAATTTTAGGAAAAATAATTTATTAAGAAATACATTTTACAATGTTTATTAATTTAAACAATAACGTTTTATGCTAATTAAATTATTTTATAAATATATATAAACATTTTATAAATAGCTTTGAGCAAACATTTCATTTCAATTTAATACAAAAAAATCGGATGTACATCATCTTGTTCATACTATTATGTAAAAATAAATTTTAACTTTGTAAAAATCATTTTGTTTGTGAAATTCATATTCGATTTTTTTACATATACAATTCTTGAATCTTAAAAATATTGATATCCATTTATTACTTACAACAATTCTTTTAATTGATCAGCATGCTCAACAGTTAGCCGTCTCTCTTCTAATGCAGCAGCAATACAAGCTTCTTGAGCAGTTTCTTCTTCGCCCTTACATACTTCTTTTTCATGCCTTCTGTAAGTTAACCAATTCATTGTTGAGGTGACTATGGCCCAAGCCTACATTCATATGACATACTTTGTTGAGGTGACTATGGCCCAAGCCTACATTCATTGTTCCTAGTGAATAAAATAATATACAATACTTGAATTGGATACTTTTTAAATTGAAATACTTAGATCAGTATACTCACCAACAGCAACTTTTGTGTTTGAATCAAAGTGACATGAATGCTCTGAAACTTTATGTGTTTTATCAGTGGAAACTTGCGTGAGCTTTTTGCAGGATCTACATTCCACAGTAAAGATCGAAGCCAGGCCTCTACGTTTCTCATCTTTTATGTCAGTCAGTGATAAAATAGACTGGCAATACAGACAAAACATTTGGTCTCCAAGAGTTTTGGGATGAATTATTCGACGACCTTCAATTACATACTTATTGTTTTCATCAATAGCACTAGGAGTACTGCACGGGACATCACAATTCTGTTTCTTGCAGTAAACTTGGCTCTCTGTACCCTCTTTTTCTTTTCTGCTAGCGCTTTGATAATTACACGATTTGAGGTTAGGACTTACGAACTTTCCACTTTCAGTTTTTAAATTTCTTGCACATTGCACTTGCTTCTGCCTCTTGTTGTACACTTTCTCGCTCACCCT
Source organism: Ormyrus labotus (assembly GCA_035582975.1). NCBI lineage: Eukaryota > Metazoa > Arthropoda > Insecta > Hymenoptera > Ormyridae > Ormyrus > Ormyrus labotus. Next base: position 3,694 of record JAWWEO010019987.1, on the reverse strand, counting down.
TTTGCCTTTCCAAAAGTATTTTTGTGCTGTTGAACTCATTTTATTTTTATTATCGCAATCGAAATTTAGAATAAGCTCGAGCGTAAACGAGGTGTGTATTTATACATATACATACGCACATATATATACAACTGCTCAGCTCCGCGCGGTTGCCGCATCTAAACACTACGTTAATCAAACGCGAGAATTCGCTAGCTTGACTAGATGAGTATATGCGTTACTACCTTAAAGCAATAGGATAGTATGTTGAAACAATGTTTAAATTTTAAAGATAATAAAATTAAAAAATTTAGTTTCTTTCATTATATTTATTTTTTTCTTCGATTTATTTTTTCATTTATTTATTTTTTCATTTATTTATTTTTATATTATATTTATTATTTTTATATATTTATACAATTAAATAAATTAAAAATTTTGATGTTGATGGGAATCGAACCGGAGTCCTTCGGCACGGCAGGCAGCAGGCAGACATGTTAACCACTTACCTACAATGGTATCTTGAGAAAATAATTTCAGAACTGATACATTACATTTCTTAGTTTTAACTGAAATGAACAATTAAAAAAGCACGACATACTTAATTAATCATAACAGGAAAGTCGAAAATAACTATCAACTCATTATTAAATTTATTAAATGTTCGAGAACAAGTTAATATGCCATATTAAATATAAAAAGCATAACCTCGAAACGATTCAGAAGATTAATATTAGTTCATTTAATAAAAAATGTTTTACTTTAATAAAAAAATTGTTTATTTCAATAAATAAATTATCTACATCTACTCTACATTATATTAAAGTTCGTGTGTCTGTCCGTAGTATATTATAAAATATTAAAGTTATATTATATTATAATATATAATATATTATATTATTATATTATATAGTGAACCGGAAGTGAATAAAATTATTATAAAATATTAAAGTATATATATTATTATATTATATAGTGACCCGGAAGTGAATAGAAAGTGAATTGGAAGTGAATAAAAAGTGAATAGGAAGTGAACTAATGATATTAACTGATTAATGATATCAACTGATTACGCGAGCGAGCTTCAGCGAGCGAGTTGTTTGCTAGTTAAATTAAAGACAAAAACTTATTGAATCAATGCCATTATTTTAGTCATTTTAAGAGAAAAATATTTTGGCAGTTTAATCAAAATATTTGTTGATTCAATTGAAATGTTTTTGTTTCAATAGAAAATGCATTATTTCAACAATTTTTCTGTTGGATTAACAGAACGGAGGTAGTTGTCGGAATTTAACAGCCCAAAGTAGTTGTTTCGACTAGTTTTTTCTCTCACCAGGAGAGTGTCATACCTCCGGAACACCAATCCTCCTGAAACTGCACAGAATGTTTCCTTTTCTCTAAATATGAAGCCGGTGCATTTAGTTTAATCTCATAGGCCTTAAATTTTCATCTGAAGGCCTATGTACCTATGCTTTATTTAGAAAAAAAAAATTAATTTTTGATGTCTATTGTAATATGCAAAATATTACAGAATACATATCAAACATTACATGTAAATTTATTTAAAATATTGCCTCTTATGTAGCGAATGTCAACAGGTAACTTTTTAGCAAGTCCCATTGCGTAAAGTGATCTTACACTGCTCCTAGTTGGATAAGGCGACTTCATAGGGTCTAGCATTATTCTAACATCTTTTAAAGGTGCCTAGGTATCGAGAGAGTCCACTGGAAAATTCAGAACATTAAGAAGTTCTGAAGCTCGAGCTGTAAATCTAAAGGATTACTTTTATGTCATTTATGAGTAAAATTTCTTCTAAAATAAAACTATTATATTCTTATAATATATAAACATAGAAAATATTGAATTATTATTTACTGTACACCGGTAATGCTACAAGGCAAAAAAACCCAGCTCTCAAATGCTAATACTCTCTCTTACAGCTCTGTATTGCAGGTCAGCCCTTAAAAGTATTGGTATAAATCAGGTGCCCGCAGTGTCAGCTCTGCAAGTTTGAATGTGACTCTGCAACATATAATTAATACAAAAGAATCAATTCTTTTTTATGAATAATGATGATTAAAAAAATAACTAATTTTTTTTCAAAAAAAAGATAGAACCGAGCTACATAATTAAGCAAACTAATTACACTTATCTAATAATTGTAGATCTTTTCTGTCTCTTATCTTTCTCTTTTGAAGATTAATTTAATGCTCAAGTAGTTAGAAGATTGAATACCTCACAAAGTATGGTTAAACATCTTGCGTTTCATCTGTCAGTTGATCTCCTTCTGTCTCTATTTCTCTACTGAAAATAAAGGAGTTCTGCTTTACCGATCACACGCCCAAGCAACTGACAGATGAAAAAACAAGTACAAAATGCTTAACCAGTGAATTATTAGTGTAGTATAATAAAGCTTTCATCATTTATGATAAGGTTGATTTACTAAAAAATTAGTATTTCGTGACCGATTCAGCACCTCAAATATAAAAATCCAGATTTGAATCCGTGCTAGGTAACAAACGGTTATTGTCAGGTCAATGGACACGGGACTGTGCGATCCGTAAAACGTAACTCGTGTATTTTCAGTAGAGAAACAGAGACAAAAGGAAATCAGCTGACAGGTGAAACGCAAGATGTTTAACCATACTTTGTGAGGTATTCAATCTTCTAACTACTTGAGCATTAAATTAATCTTCAAAAGAGAAAGATAAGAGACAGGAAAGATCTACAATTATTAGATAAGTGTAATTAGTTTGCTTAATTATGTAGCTCGGTTCTATCTTTTTTTTTTGAAAAAAAAATTAGTTATTTTTTAAAATCATTATTCATAAAAAAGAATCGATTCTTTCTTATTAATTATATGTTGCAGATTCATCATTCAAACTTGAACTTACACTGCTGACCCATAATTTATACGAATACTTTTATACCTGTAATACACAGCTGCAAGAGTGAGTATTATATACCATTTAAGAGTTATGTTTTATTGCTTTCAAGCACTACCGGTACGCACTAAATAATAATTCAATATTTTCTATGTTTATATATAATAGTTCCTATGATTATATATTCTAAGAATATAAGTTATTTTAGGAGAAATCTTATTCATAAATGACATAAAAGTAATCCTTTTTGATTTGTGTTGCAGATGTTACGTCTGAACGGAGTAAGGAATTGATAATCCCCGTTTTAGCCAAGAACGAATTCTTATAGCTGGGATGGGGAAAAGAGCTCAGAAGGAAAATAATTTGGTCGACGCCAGAGATTGAATTTTAAAATTATTTATTCAAGAACTTAGAAAAAAACATGTTTCGAGAAGGCAAAAAACGCTGTTTATTGTTAAGTCCTGATTTTGGTTAAAAGAAAGGACCTCAAATCTATTAATTAATTATCTTAACAATGTGAAATTTCAATAAAAATTTTATTTCAAATAGTAATATTAGTTTGAATTTAGAACTTTCCAGTTAGGTTTCCTCGATTATAAAAGAATTGGATTGATTATGGATCTAGTGGGTAGACTCCACCAATTATTTTAGTTGTTGACTTTTATTTAGAAATAAATGCGATTTAAAGGGTATCCGCCATTATAATAGTGAAAATGACACCCTTCCTGGAATTGCCTTAGCTCTCCACCTACTCCCCCTCCCCCCGCCACACAAAAAACTGATTTTTTCATAGAAAATTATTTTTAGCAAAATCATTGCATTCGGAAAAT
>JAWWEO010019986.1:0-11691 GCA_035582975.1 Ormyrus labotus | reverse complement strand
AGAAAGAGAGAGTGATGAAGTAATTATTCTTAACCTTAATATAAAATAGTTAAATTATAAGCTAACTTTAACTAATTCTAAAATTTATTAATTTTACAGGATAATAAGGATCCCCTTGAAAGATATCACGAAGCAAGCAGGCAGGCAGAGTGCAGCTTTGCAAAGTCTATAATGTATGTATTGATAAAGCCGATTTAACATATATCGATCGATGGATTGATGCACCAAAAGAGATGACGCGGAGACTCTTAAAGGTATTGGTCGGAAGAGAAAATTTAAAAGAATGTGTGCTCGCGAAAGGTCTAAAAATACAAGAGCCATTCCTAAAGAAATAATTAATGCAGTAGAATGTTCGTATTAATTTTATTATTTATTTCTAAAGTATTATTTTACCAATTTAATAAAGTTTAACTTTAATTTTTTCAGATTATGTTAATAAAAAGTGTTCAAGTAGATTAAAGCAGGTTGAATTTACAAATGTGATTAATATGATGTGTGCTACACTGCGCCATCCTAAAAATAATTGATTGTTAATTGTTCGTTTTTCAATGTTTAATAATTTATAATAAACGATAAAAGAAAATTATGTTTGTTTTATTGATATTGATTATATACTTTGTGACAGTACAGATTGGCACAGGCCAATCTGTCTGTCTGTTCGACTCTTAAAATACCTTCTGGATCCTGGAGAGTCGTATCCAGGACCCAGGTGGTGCCCACCCCAAGCACACACAGTCCCACCCGAATAATTAAATATAACAATGAGAGGGGGGGGGGTCTGTAGACAGCATCCGAGTAAACACTTGTAAGAAGAAAAGCATTAGTAGAAGGCCAAGGAAAACTACAGATTAAGATAGATACTACAGAAGAAAACTACAGAGAGACGGATAAGAAAAATCCTTACCTTGCAATAGCTCCTGTCGCAGCTCCTTGTAGTGGTCCTCGTATCACACCAAAACCTGGTTAGCAGCTCCAAGCGCAGCCAGGCCCCTGCACTGGCCTTGATGTTTTTCGCTCTCCAGCTGGATGAAGGGGCTCGAGTAGTGACAAATCAGCTGGAAAACAAGGAAAATTAGCATGTTGAATTACATGTCAAGAGAGAGGACACGACTGTGTTATAAAAAGAGAGTGCCTCTCACCTTACAGATAATAACATTGGGAAGAGGTTAGGTTGACACAGTTAAACATAGACAATTTTAAGGAAATAACAACCTCTACAACTACAGGAATCTACAGGATTACAGAGGTTATGAAGGAAAGGAGTGAAGGAGAGCTACGCCTACAGAAGAAATCTTACAGATAATTACTCACCGCATGGAAGAATCAGTAGCAGCTCCAAGCTGCAAACCGCACAGGCCAAGGCAGCTCGCCGCCCGTCGACTCGAGCTGCAACCATAAAGATGGGAAAGAGCAAGCTCTTATTAGCTTGGCAATCGAAGAGGATTGGAACGAATATTAAAGAGCTTACCTGGAAATCAGCATCAGTCGCAGTCTACCGGATCAGCTACAGCTTGGCAAACTCGTAACTTGGGAATTGCCGCGCGAGGTGATACCAGCCTTACCTACGCTCGCACGGCCGCGTCGACGATCGATGGGTCGATCGATGCTTCGCGCCGCGAGTGCGCCTGCGCGGGCTGGCATGACGAACGAGCGAGAACGCGCTCGTCCGCCATGCCACTCTCCACGGATCGCTCCAGTTACGCGGACGCGTTTTAGAATTGAAACAGTTTTGGGTGTTAGAACCGCGGAAGTATTTAGTGTGCCACGTGGCAAATCAGAATTTTGGTTTTCTTGGGCTCTCTCTGTTCGAGAGAGAGAGAATCAGTTTTACTGTAAGTGGTGCTGCAAGATAAGCAGCCCGGGTTTAATATTTCGTTTAATTTTGGGCGTGATTCTAATCAAGAATCACGATTTCGCTCGCGCTCGCGAATCTACGTGTGTGCTCGCGGTGCGCGCGACTTGGGCTTGGGTGCCGCGTTTTCGTCGCGGCTGGCGCCCGTAAAACAAAGTTTTACAGTGTAAATCTTACAGTGTCGTAGGAGGTCTTATTTAATAAAGGACCTATTGTTCAAACAGTTATTCAGTGATTTAAGTGTATCATTTTTCATTGCCTTCCTGAGCGGCTGCGGCTCGCTCCACCCACGCGCTTTCCACTAAGCTACCCCTTTCCCTTTGTCCTTTTTTTTCCTTTACAGTATTCCCCAATCCTTGTCCAATTTTACAATCCCGGTAAAACTGTGACAACTTATATCTTTTAAAATATTTACTTTTAATATTTGAAAGCAGCATATCTGCTTCTCTCTCGCTCTTTCTTCTCGGTATTTTCTCCGCGAGTCGTATCTTTGCTTTCATTTTCATAACTTTAAGGAGTATCTTAAAAATATAAAAAAAAAAATTTTTTTTGAAAACATTACCAATATATGCGAAATATATTGGATGATGCGCATTTGCAGAAGCATTAGTAATATATTGGGTACGCTATGGCCAATATATTAATAATGCATTGGTAATAACCATATTGAGTACCTTAAGAATATATTGCTAATCTTTTCTATTTTTACGCGGGTCCTTAAATTAAAATGTTTTTTAGATTTCTGAATCAATAAACTCTAGCTGCACTAAGAATTATGAAAAAAATGTTGACACTAACTGGACATTTCAAAATTGCTCAAGGGATGAAAATGTATATTTCCACAATTATTATTTTATTTCAAATCAAATAAACTAACTTGTTCGTGTATATATATGGAAAAAAATGAATTGGCAGATAAGGGACAAACAAATTATTATGCGGAGAATGAGCGCCAAACTGAACGAGATGAAGAGTTAAATTTAAAATTTAATTTAGTTTATATATTACAATTTCTTAATACTAATTAATTAAACAATTATAACAATTATATCAATAATAAAAATTAATTTTTTGCATAAATTATTTATAATAAAAAAGAATAAATGTGCTAAAAAACAACACTGAACCCAACTTCCATTTATGCTCGAAAATGTATCCAAGTCTTAAAGACGAAAGCCAACAGAAAAAGCTTCCTCCCTAGTCTCGAAAAACTATGTCCCCGATGACTCAAATGAGCTTAGCAGCATAACATCGGAAAAGCGTCGGCAGTACAAATCGACTCGCGCTTTGTGAGCGATCTGTACACTGACTTACGATGATCACGCTGATACCGGCAGCAATGAATCCGTGAGAGGTGCGCCATGGCTTTGCGCCTCGTTTTCGCAACATGTAAACATTAATGTTTTTCTATATGCAGTTATATATATTTCATATATAATATATGTATAGTTTATATACAAATTATGTTTACATACAAATTAAATGCAGTTATAATATATTTTATACATAGATGTATATAGATTATACATAAATTATGTATGCTGATTCCTATATATGAACTGTATATCATGTATTATGTATGACTTTTATCTAAAATTTTTACTTGGGTAAATATTTATCAATACATTTTCCGCTAATAGGCCCATCATACTCGAAACATACGTAAACCATTACTCTTTGATGAATGTATATGTTAATAAAAGTTATATATATGGATACGTTCATTGGTATCGTTTGCCATATTTGATTCTTCAGTCACTCGTGTACCAACTGTCGTGACATCAACGACTCACCGGACGAGGAAATTATCAGGCATGGTCCATTGCGATGCAAGCATATGTACAATTAGAAGAATTGTGGGACACGATAGAAGCACCCGAGGGTGAACAAATAAGTACGGATGTCAAGAAAGTTACAAAAGCCCGATTAAGACTAATTCTGGCCGTTGATCCTATAATTTATGCCCATGTGGCAGAAGCTTCCTCCGCTAAGGAAGCATGGGACAATTTAAAAAGTGCATACGGTGATAATGATTTAGAAAATATCTCTACTTCAGGAGGTCGCAAAGACTTAGCTAAAAAATGGTGCTTCAATGGAGGAATATTTGAATAAAATTATCACAACATGGCAATAGTTAAAAGGTCCCGTACGTAAAAATATTATAGTATTCACTATAGTACATACTATATTCATTATCATAGTAGAACTATACTAAGATTATAATAAATACTATAGTAAACGTATAATAATTTCGTATCACTATAAGCGGTTACTGTAATCCTATACTATAATCTTCAACTATATGGTATAGTTATATACTATAATATTTACTACAAGAATATAATCCAATACTATAATACCTAACTATACGTAACCCATAATTTTTACTATATGATTATAGTCTTGTACTATAATCGGTTACTATAAGAGTACTGTAGTTCGCTACTGAAGCCACGTATATTGCACTATAATCTCTACTACAAGAATATAATCCAATATTATAATATCTAACTATACGTAACCATAATTTTTACTATATGATTATAGTATTTACTATATACTATAGTACCTAGCTATAATCTGAAATTATAGTCTAAAACGTCATTCTACATAAAGCTCCTATAGTAATGTTAATATATTAAAAAAAAAAAAAAAAAAAAAAATTTTACCAGGATTCGAATCCGGAGCCTTTGTCTTTCTAAGCAAACTCTTTACCAATGAGCTATTTTTTTGTTTATGTCATTAAAATTATATTTAGGTTAAAAGGTGTAACAGCTGGACCGACTATAAAATTACCATTGATCTACAAAAAACAAAACTACTTCAAGAAACACACACATCCACAACGGCAGAAGGCAATGACTTACACGGCTTTCTCGCTTACCAGCGCCCACAACAACAAAAACATTACAAGCCAAGACACGCGAATGTGTTATGGTCGGCTATTATACGAATCAAAAGGGTTACTGCCTGTGGGACCCACAAGCTCAAAAAGTCATTACTGCGCGTGATGTTATTTTTTATGAACCTCAAATCGAAAAGAAACACAATGATACTCCTTTAGTGAACCTGAAGAATCTAGTCAATCTCAAAAGTCAATTTCAGGCCAAGCGCCTACTTCACAAACAGAAAGTTCGAATTTCAATCCAGTAAATGAACCATAAATTTCGAATCCAAGCTCTGATACGAATGATCCAGTTACTGAAGAACCTACACAGATCAGTTCTGACGAAGAAGATCTGCGAAACCTTAAAAAATCTCAATGGGCAAGAAAGAAGCCAAAACGCCTCGACGACTACGTTCTGTATTCGCACTGCAGTGAAATCACCGAGCCCCAAAGTTTTGATAAAGCCACAGCTAGTGGTGAAAGCGACCAATGGTGGACAGCTATGCAGACAGAATACAGGTCAATTATCAAGAACAAAACGTGGGTTTTGACTCATCTCCCAGGAAACCGCAAAGCTATAGGATCGAAGTGGGTTTATAAAAAGAAGGTAAATCCAGATTGATCTACACGCTACAAAGCGAGACTTGTTGCGAAAGGATATGCTCTTCGCGAGCTGATCTTCACGATACTTACTCTCCTGTTGTCTGCTTCACTTCGCTTCGCCTCCTGTTCGCACTTGCTGCAAAACTCAATTTGCACATTGAATATTTAGGCGTCGACACTGCATTTTTGCATGGAAATCTAAGCGAGGATATTTATTTGCAGCAGCCCGAAAAATTTGTCGATAAAAAAAATCTTGACAAAGTATGTAAATTATCAAAGGCTCTGTACGGTCTCAAACAAGGTGGTCGACAATGGAATCGGAAACTGGATGAAATCTTAATCAATATGAATTTAGCCCAATCTATGTTTAATACCTGTATATATTACTACTTCAACGCCATGAAAATGATCATAGTGGCTATTCTTGTCGACGACATTTTGATATTTTCTAATAGCATTGATTTTATTCATCAGTTCAAGGAAAACTTGCCACGCATTTTTCCGATTAAAAATTTAGGACGTCAAGAGATGATTTGGAATTGACAACATTAGAAACCGTGATAAAGGCACCATTAAACTAAGCCAATCAGCTTATGTTAAAAACATTTTAGAGAAGTTTGGAATGCAAGACTGTAAGGAAATCTCTACACCCATGGAAATAGCAGCAAATCTCAGCATGACAAAGCATAGCACAAAAACTTCAGACGAAGTTTTGAAGAAGATACCTTACCAGAGCGTTATAGGAGGTTTGATGTACCTTACACAAGCTACTCGACCCGACTTGGCATTCGCAGCAAGTAGTTTAAGCCGCTTTAATACCTCATACGATACTGCTCATTGGGAGGCTATTAAGCGTGTCTTTAGATATCTACAAAAAACCAAGGATTTCAGCCTGCAATATTCAAGAGCGCAGGATACAAGACTTGTCGGCTTCTGTGATGCAAGTTGGGCAACGGATCCTGATGATCCACGCTCAGTTTCCGGATATGTTTTTATACTCCAAGGAGGAGCTGTAAGTTGGAATAGTAGACGACAACAGACTGTCGCACTGTCAAGCACAGAGGCTGAATAACTATTTCTCTCAGCCGCAAGCCAAGAAGGGATATGGCTAAAGAGTCTCTCTGTAGAATTAGAAATTCAGCCTCAAATACCTATTCTCATCTACTGTGATAATAAAGGTGCTATTAACCTTGGTAAAAATGCACGGTTTAGTTCTCGTACTAAACATGTGAACGTACAACATCATTTTAGGAGAAGATAGAAGATAAAGAATTAGAAGTTAACTTTGTATCCTCGGAGCAGCTGGCAACAGATCCTCTTACAAAGGCAACGTCAAGTTCGAAACTAGTAGTTTTGAATGAAACAGTAGGACTAACTAGTGAATAAGTGTACAAGTTTAAGTTATTTAATAAATATTGTATTTTTATGTAGAAATTTCATTTGTACTCTATAATGTAAATTTTAATTGAGTGGGGGTGATGAATGTATATGTCAATCAAAATTATATATATATATATATATATATATATGTATATATTCGTTGGTACCGTTTGCCATATTTGATTCTTCAGTCAGTCGTGTACCAACTGTCGTGATATCAACGTCTCACTTGCTGTTCTATTGTCACGCTTACTCGAACAATAAATAAGTATTTTTCCGTTATCTATTATTCTATTTATTGCGATTACCCGCTTCCTTAACACCTACCTAACAATCACCCTTTGAGTATTTTTATGAAAAATATTACACTTCAAACTCAATTTAAAACTCAAACTATAATTCGTAACCAAAACCCCCGGAGGGGGGCGATGAACATATGCAAGTTTCAACCATAATACACAGTGATGTCTTCGATAGCTGCAGCGACTAAGGCACCGCGCTCAGTTTTATTTTGACGGGGTTCGAGTCCAGTACTTGGAACTTTATTTATTTATTTAGTTTTTTTATTTCATTATTCATATTGTATTATATGATTTTTCTGAAATATGAATAGTTGATTTCTTTTAGTTTATTGTTTACATTTAATGCAAAAAATATGCGTTAAGTTACACAATTTTTTATTCAATTTTAATTTTTAATCTTAATTTTAAGACTAAGAGAATGCCTCGCTATGAAACCGAAAATAGATTTTCCGTTCCCGCGGAAGCCTACGTGACCAAAACTGCACGATGGCAGTTTATATTTTTCAAAGTCGTTTTTATTTCGTCTAGAGTCGAACGGAAGTTTTCGGCTTCATAGCGATAAGAGTTGAATGACGCTGGCCTTGAGCGCACGTGCACTCACCGTAGGGCAGCGTCGTAAAAAAAAGCGCCTAGCCTAATAGGAGAAGTAGCCCTCTCTCTCCGCTCTCGCAAGGACAAAGCGAGGTAATGAGCTGAGAGAGAGCGCTCCCTCCAGTACTTTTTGACTGCACCGCGCGCCGAATTGACGTAGGCCTGCAGCAGCTCGTCTAGTCCGAAACGTATAATTTAGAGACTATCGGAAAACAGATTAAATTGACGCGCTGAGAGATCGGAAACTTGCGAAGTGCCGGCATTATTATTGTCTATAAAGCAAGCGTCCGAGACACCACGGAAGGACTACAAGAAACAGCCCAGGACACATCGTTCATCTAAAGTAAGAATTATAAAAGTGTTATATATATAAACTCTAAGTAATTTTACTACAGTCTGTTAGAAATAAAAGAGAGAGAGATTCCGCGCCGCTATTCCATTGCTTTGATCGGGTCTAATAGTCTATCTTTTCAATAAAGAATTTAAATACTAAAAAGTTAGTTAAGCCTAAGTGAATTCGTTCGATTCTTCCTTTCATCCCAGGAGCCATATAAAAAGGTTTCTGTCCAGGCCGTATGGCGGGGGACTGACCTTGCAATTTTTCCGAAAACTAAAAAAATGTTCAATGTTATAACTTTCGGTTTTTCGAAAGTTTATAACAACATGAATGCACTATTACTTTTTTAAGTAAATAATTTATTTTTTTTTTAAAGATCTAACTGATGTAATTTATATTTATTATTGAATTATTATGATGTATCGCTATTAGATTATCAACTGATAAGAAGGTATTAAGATGTTAATCGTTCAATTTTTGACGGTTTTGATTTACAAAGCGATTAAATAATAAAAAAAATCGTCAACAGTATGATGCATACATTCAGCTGTACATATATATGCAGTGTCAGTTGTCCAATTCGTTAAGTACTGTTTAATTTATTAAATAATTAGAATTATATCAACATTACAAAATTTTTAAACTAAGTTTTTCTCACTGATGTATTTGCAATTTAACTTTCATAAGTATATTTTTCTTTTCTTTTTTTTTTTTAAGAATAGTCGCATCTTTATGGCAAAACGCTACTTTTGGAAAATTATAAATATAGAAATCCAAATCCTAGTCTTAATAGTGCTTCAAAATTTAGTGATAAAAGGAATAATAAATGATCAGATCGTTTAAACTGCAAAATAAGGGAAACATCCTATTAATCTAGGAGCAAAGGGGGCGTTTGTCGCAAATCGAGGTGCAGTCGAGGACACCCAAGGTTTCTAGACGTATTTTCACCATCTGATTACAAATATCGAGTGTGTTTTATTATAAGGTGTAAATTTAAAAAGTTATTAATAATTTAATTGTTTAAGGGGGTATTATATTTTTAAAAATGAGTTTTATTATTATAAAATTAATTTTAATACAAAAATTTTAAATGTAAAGCTTTAAATATAGCGCGCGAGTTAAGTTGTAGGTTCGGGAGGGGTGGGTGATTGCACACACAAGGTAAGTAAATGACAATTTATTTATTTAAAACTACGCCGTTACAAGTTGGAGGCCCGACAGCGACTGACTTCTGGCCGGTGCTGGAGTCTTTTATATCTTACATATTCATTGTCTTAAAGTTGTTACAGATCCGCCTAGGACAATGGAGATCATCGATGGATCATATGCCTTCTTTCAAGCTGTTGCAGTTTAGTCTCCGCAGCTTCCTGCCGGAGCGATAAGGCGGACGAGAAGACGCTTCTGAGCTGAGTCATATAACTCGCGCATCGCGCTTTAGTCGTGTCGCCACGGTCGCCGTAGCTACTTTTTGACAACCGATTGCTTTTAGTAAGTGCTACACGTGTGTTGAGGTTAACCGTGTTTGTTTATTCTATAATAAAGGTGTATAATAAAGGTGTTGCCTTCAAGGATCGTCAAAGAAAATACTCCTGGATATAATAGTGCTATTTCAAAGCAAATAAATTTAAAAGTTTCATTATCACTTCAAGCTGTCAAGCTAACAAAAGAACTTTCATTTTTCTGTTTCAGGTCCTATTTAGCCATGATTTTGAAGTGCTCTTTTATATAGTGTTGTGTTTTAAATGATATTCTAAGTATGGCGTTGAATGGTATTTGAGATTCATCAGGCTACTTGTGTTAAACCAAGATTGGTCAATTTTATAGTTATCAGTTAATAGATGATTTTGTACTATTGCAATTAGAATTCCCGAGGACGCGACTTGAAGTCGATACCTCTATAAGGAAGAAGAAAAAAAAATGCTATTCTAATAGTGCAATTGGTGCAATAAGTGCTGTTACATTTATGTAATTCTAAACCTTCTGCCAGCATTGTCTGATACTACAGACATTATTCTGCGTTTAACATCATGCGCATGGACCACTACAAGCTTCCATTTATTGAAGAAAGAATTATAATACAGATATTAATTTATAGTAATAATCCTGATACTTTTTGTCAATAGTTAATTCAATGCTTCAATAACAGGGTTTGACAGAGAGATAATAGAGAAGAGTCATGTTAGTTTATCTTCATGACATTGGAATACGATAAGAACTTAATCATCTTTGTTAACTTTCAGAAAAACTAGTGGTAATTATAGTTTAAAAATTGTGTTGATACGAGTGAACATTTTTAGAAGAAAACAACAAGTTCTGTTATTGTTGTTTCTTGAAAACTTTAGTTTTTTGGAGTTTGGCTAAGCCAAAGACTAAACCGATAGATGGATTGTCATCTAATAGGGCTTAAAATTTTTGTTTTTTATCTCTTTCCAGACTGAAGCTGATTTTAAGTTGAAATATTTTGGTTTACTATTTTTATGTATTGATAGAAAAAAACGTGTGACAGTGCTGGAAATGAAGTGAGTCGTATTATATATTTTGACATAAAGATGGGAATGAACATTCTCTACACAAAAAGTGACTACACAATAAGGTTTCCATACACCGATAAATCGTACACAAAATTATTGTACATATTAATTGTCTGTACGAAGGCACCAAACATACTCTACACAAAAAAAACTCTATACGCCTCTGTTTTTTCGTATATATAGATATACAAAACAAAGGCGTGTAGAGTTTTTCTTGTGTAGAGTATGTTCGGTGCCTGCACGAATAATTTTTAATAATAATTGAAAATAATGAATTCGGCACCACGTTATTCAAATAATTTTGTGTAAGATTTATCGGTGTATTGTGTAGTCAATTTTTTGTGTAGAGAATGTTCATTCTCATAAAGATACTTTATTCCATTATGTAAAATTATATACGTGATCGTAACCAGGCAATTCGGTAAAATCGTATGAAAAAAAATGTGTCTCAATAATCGGAATCGAATTATAATCGTTTTATTACTTTAATTTAAATAAACTTTTTTAATGTTCTTATCTCTAAATAAAAGGAAGTAACCCTAAGCAAAGCAACCCTATTGAAAAGGAAGCTTCAATTTTTATTCTATACTAAGAATTTGCCTGGATTAAAGCTTACCGAAAGTATCTATGTTACGTGGGGAATAGTTAAAATTTGTAATTTTTTAATTGTTTTCTTCAGTTTTCTCTCTTCTTTTTATTATGACAGTATCGGTTAAAATTAGATGGCTTTTATTAATTATTTAGATACTTTTAGGACTTGGATTCTTAATGTTTTTATTACTCAAAATAAAGTCGTCATAAATTAAATAACGGCGAACCCGCAAGTATATTGTATTTTGAATGATTGACGTAGTTCCAATATATTTAAAAAAGGGATTCATGTAAAATAGAATAAACAATTCAATTTTAAAAAGTTAACTTACAAGGGGAGTGCACGAAATTTGGGTAATGGATTTTCCGGTAATTTAGGGATATGTTTTCTAAAATTAGTAAGGGAGTAATTTTGAACGAAAATTTGACCATTGCCAAGCTGAAATATCTCAAAAATAACGAGATATTCACATTAGCTTCAAAATTCTTTTTAGTAAATGTCGCGTTTTGAATTTTTATTTAATCATTATAAAATTATCTATTGAATCTATTGAGATTAAAGAACAAGGGAAAGAACAAAGAACAAACGAAAGTGGCCCTCGCCCGCCGCTTTTCTC
>JAWWEO010019985.1:0-11697 GCA_035582975.1 Ormyrus labotus | reverse complement strand
ATTTAGAGTTTTTAATTGGTTAGGCATTAAGTTAAAGATCTTTATGGCCATATAATATTAAGTTATTAATTGAATTGAACCCTCTTAACAAAGAAAAAAAATACTATAATATATATTAAGACAGGACTGTTTTAGTTATGTTACATGAAGTAGTTTTTTAGAAAAATTATTTCAAAAGTATAACCGTGAGTTGTTTAAAGTTACTTTTCAATGATTTTTAATATTAAATTAATTTTTTTAATATTTTATACCTTTCTTGATTGAAGTTATTTGTAAAATTGAAACAGATATATGATAAAAACAGTATCTATTTTTTCCCTTTTAAAATAATAGACTGCATTTTTTTCGCGAAGACAACCCGGTTGAAAAAAACATAGTTTTATTATATGATTTGATCATATAGTATTATCGTATAGTTTTATTATATGATTTTCGATTTTAGCTGATTACATGATAAAAATATATGATAAAACTATGTGATAAAATTATGTTTATAATTTAGTGATTGTACTTTGTTACAATCTATTAAAAATAATAATGATGAAAATATCCAGCTGGATATGGTGCATTCCAGCTAGATTCAGGTGGATATTTTCAACAGGGAATTCATGCATTATTTTATTGTTTCATATAAACTCGATTACAGGTTATGGATACACTGAGTGATAGGATTACTAATATTTAATACACTTTGACTTAAAATACGACTTAATGAATACTCACTACTATTAAGTAAATTAAAAGTGGATTAAATATAAATGAATGCAATGACTTACATCGCACAATTATTAGTACATTTCAACACGGATGTGGAAGCTGATGTATATTTACCCCTTGCCCGAGCGAAACGAGGAAGAAAAGTCAACATAACAACAACATAATCAACATAAACACTATTATCGAACTGTATTTTAACCAGGGCCGGATTAAAACGTTTGAGGCCCCTGGGCCGAAAAGTATGTGAGGCCCCTTGTAAGGAAATAATTTTGCACCGAAAAAAAGATTTGTTTTAATAAAATAAATATATTAATATTGTATTTCACGAAATAAATATTGTATTTCATTAAAATTTATTAGAAAAGTAAACCTTATTTGAAACAAATGTTTATCTTTGGTTACTTTTAATTTAAAATATTAAGGTGTTCAATTTATGCAAAAATAAATTAAATAACTTCATTTTATTCAATAAGTTATTAACTATTCAGTGACATCTTAAATTAGAAGTTAATTTAAGACTTCAGTATGGTGTAGAAAAAGCTTCACCAGTTCGTAATTAGATTAATTTTTGGGATTTGAAATTGCGTACATTTCATTTATTTTTATTCTCATTGTAAGGCATAGTTCACTTTATAGTATAAGAAATACAGAGCTGAGATGGAGGAATATCAAGTCAATTTATTACTTATTTTGTATTTATAAATGAGTATGCAATTCTTTCTATTAAATTTATTAATCAATAAATATTCTAAATTATATACATTTTCTTCTGATTTTTTTTACACAAATTCATCCACAATTTCTGTAAAATCAATTGTCATTAATAAATCATTTTCAATACACATGACGCTGTATTCGTTTAATTTTTTTTGACTTATTGTACTTTTATGTTCATCTTTAATAAGTGAGAGTCGGGAAAAAGATCTTTCGCCAGTGCAATTTGTTGGTAGAATGGTCAAACAAATTCTTATGGCTATTTCCACGTTTCGAAACACGATAAATAAATTGTTTTGATACAATAATTCATACATGTCTGCGAAATATGCGAGGGATGTGGGTAAGATGTGGTAGTTCGTATAAATATGCTCACTATTTAACAGTTTAACACTTAAGGTTTAATTATATAAAGTAATATGTTGAGAAAATACAAAGAGGTTAAGCGATGCCAAGCGATTTCCTTTAACGCTAGTGAGCGACTGGCTCAGTACATACATATATGCTTATTCTAATTGTAGCTATGTCTACCATACCGACGCTGGGTACATCACAATGTCTTTTATAGATATGCCTAATTTTTCGTTGATCTCTGCTTTGGGACGTTAGTAAGAATTAAAATGAACAAATTCAGACGCCATAAAATATTTATCAAAATCTGCAGGATACAACTCACATAGTTTTTCGCAGGATTCTTTAATACTTGTATCGGATCACTTTCATTCAAAATATTTAAAATAAATCCAAATCGATCAAAAATATTTTTATAGTCCTTACTTCTGCGAGTCAATTCCATTGATAATTTATCAATAATAGGAATAAAAACATTAACTCTAAATTTTTCTTTTCCTTCTAAAATTATGTTCTCGGATGAAGATTCAGAAAGAGTAAGTTTAGAGCTAATTTTTTTTATTCTTTTATTATTGTCTCTGTAATTTTCGATCTTAACTAGTTTCTTTGCTTCTTCTTCGTATTTATCGAATTCCGATCTTAAATTTTGAATAAAGGTTTGTAGCGATGATAATAGCTCTACAATTATAGATAGATCTGAACTTATTCTCTGTATATTTTCGTATAAAATATCGTTCCACAAAATGGTTAAAAAAGCAGCCTCTAATTCCTGCATCTTACTACTTAAATATGTAAAGTTATATCAGAACGTAAAATTTTCCACTCTTTCCATTTACGAGGTCTAAAGTGGGGGTTACCACTTAAAAAATCTAGTTGACCTTGAAATGACCTTGATCATTGACCATGATTATGCCCTTGGCTCAAGGACATATCTGAACGTAGAATTTTCCGCTCTTTCCATTTACGAGGTCAAAAGTGGGGGTTCCCATTTGAAAAAATCGATTTGACCTTCAAATGACCTTGATCATTGACCTCAAGGTCATGACCGAGGTCACCATTGGATGTCCCCCTCGAAACCCTACAACTTTTGTCTTAAAAGTTTTTTTCCATCTCCTTTACTTTTCGAGATATTTTCGTGGTTTGTTTAAAATGGGACACCGTGTATAAACAGCCGAAGAACAGCGTTCTTTTATTCTTGTTTGCAAGCCTTTATAGCAATTCGACATGTTTGCGGCATTGTCGTACGACTGCCCGCGACAATTAGAAATCGAAATTTCATATTTTTCAAGAATATAAAGTACCACGGTTTATAAATATTCTCCTTCGTGACTTGTAATTGGAATAAATTCCAGAAACCTTTCATTTATTTGTCCGCTTTTCAGATACCTTAAAATAAATGTTAATTGATCTTGGTGGCTTATATCTGGCGTAGAGTCAACTGATATTAAGTAATATTTGGCTGCTTTAACTTCGGAAATAATTAACAAAATTAATTTTTGCGCCTTTCCACAAATTGTCTTTGATAAATAATTTGCGTTCCCACGACCTGAACTTTCATAATTAACAATACGATTTTTTAAAAAAGGATTATGTTCGCTGATTAATTCTAAAATTCGTACATAGTTTCCATTATCAGTGTTTCCAAATTTATCACTTCTTCCGCGAAATGACAAGCCCCTCGAAGTTAACAATTTCATAACGAAAACTATTATTTTTATGACATTTCGCCAGTATTCTTTTTCTTCATTAAATTGTTATATCAATTGAGAATCTATGCAGCTTATTTCTTTTTGGCGCTCTAAGTAAAATAACATATTTTTTCTATGCTCGAAACTATTTTCATGGCTTATTAGTGCTTCATGAGTATGCTTCCAGTCGTTAAAACCAAATTTGGAAAATTGCTGATCTGCAGCCGAAAAAAGGCGACAAGAAAAATAGGATACTTTACCCGCTGACGGAGAATACAATAACCATTCCCGATTCACTTTTTCGCCATTTGCAAGCTCGAGTTTGAATGCGCTGTTATTTAAAAATCTCTTTTTTATAGTGTTATTTTCATTGTATTCACGCATTAAATTTTTAAAATCTTGATATATATTTTGACAAGGACCTTTACAAATCCAATATTTTATCATATCTTCATTGATGTTCCATAAAGCAGGATCGCTTTCATAACTTTCATTTGTGCTATCCGAAGTACTATTATTTGCTATTAAGGAGTCTCATAGGTTTCATGAAATCATACAGAATGATTTGAAATTTTTGTATGTTATTCCTTAGCTAAACATACGATTATATGATTTTTTTCAGAACTTTTTATCGCCACGATTTTCGAGAAAAAAATTGTTGAAAATTTAACTTTTAACATGGGCTCTTTCGGAACAGAGAGGTTATGATGGCCTTACCCGTAAGAATTCGCGATAAAAAATATTGAGATTAAGTTAAAAAAGTGATAGTTTTATAGACAAACAATCAAGGAATCAAAATGTGCTCGGCTATGAATCGCTTACCAAGAATTTGACAAAGAACTAAGGTAAAACGTAAACAAAATATGGAGTTCGTTGGCTGCGGAGGGGGCGCGCGGTGAACGAGGAGCCGCCTTTCCTCCCTCCGGCCACGAAACCTATGAGACTCCTTAAGTCTGTTGTGTTATTTGTACCAGAAGGGTTTAATTCATTGTACTTTTTCAAATTTTCGGTAATGTTTTTATTATCGCACTCATTTTTTTCACTTGTTCAAGCTTCCGGTTCAGGCAAGTGAACATTATTACTTTCTGCACAGTGTTGTTCTTTTTTTTCAAGAAAACCAGAAATTTTCGGTAATTTTGCAATTTTATTTTTTTCTATTTGGACCTTCTTTCGCTTAGCTGAACCACTTTCAAAAGTTCTCTTCATGTTTTAAATAATCTAAAATCATTTATTAAACACATAAGTATACTGAAAAAGTTCCAAAACTTAATTTTTTTTTATTTTACTATTTGATTATATACTTTATCCAAAAACGTAGAAAAAAATTTTCAGGCACCAATTTAAAAAATTTCAAAAGTTACTGCTTAAAATGTAATTTTCCAAAAATACTAAAATTTACATACTTATCTATTATTTTCGGTAATATTTGGATTAATATAGGAGTGAGAATCTGTCAAATACGGAATTATTCTATAAGGTGTCTAAAAAGTACCCGGACAGTTAAATAACTCACCAGGAACGTATTTTCGCTGAAAACATTAAATGGAGAAAATCTGGTAGAATTGCCATTTTTTGGGACCTACTATAATTTTGGGCTTTGTGAGTCCCAAGTTAAATTTTTTAAATGGGAACCCTTATTTTTTCTTCCAAATTCGTGTTCAGCAATTTCTACCTTCAGATAGGTATTTTTTAGAGCATCCTGGGTGTCTACGACTTGAAATACACGGTCATCTATCCAACGAAGGCATGAAAAGCCCTCTTTTCATGCCTTCGTTAAAAAAAAAGCACGGTGTGTAACACCGGAAGACAAGCTGTTTCAGTCTCGGTGAGGTTTTGAGTACTTGACTCCGACTCGTGCAGAACACCTCACCCTCGCTAGAAATAACTTACTTTCTCCCCTTATTGCACAATGTACTATTTTCGGCTAAATTGAAGAAATTAATCATTGATTCCGCTGTAATTGGATAACCACTGAGACTGGTTGCGCGAGAATATCGGAGCTCATTAAGAGTAGAGCACAGTCAAAAAAAAATTTTTGTATTTACTAATATATAATTAAAGAAATGTAACTATGTTTTAGTTACATAAAAGTAAAGAAAGAAAGAAATTTTCAGCCTATTTCAAGCAAATTTGAAAGAGTTTTACTTTAAAAAGTAGTCAAAAAAGGTGCTTATTCGAAATGTCTCTTACGGGGCAAAGTTTGAGATATAATCAAAGACTGTACTTTTTTAATACGTAATGCCAAGACCTACAACTATACATAGGCTTTTGTTCGTATAGTAAATAATGTAAGTTAAAGACCTTTTCGAGTTAGCGAAGCATTAAAAAAGTGAAAAAATACTCTATATTTAACAATATAATTACCAATAAAAAACTAAAGAATTATTTGAAGGACAAAAGCCTGTGTAACTTTTTTATAAACATAATAACCAACCTTCGTTCGATAGTTTTAGCTGGATCCCATAAAAATTGCCCCGTAAGGAACATTTGAAAGACTGCAAAGGTTGATTTTGAGAAAAACAATTTTAAAGTTTCTCACAAAAATAATTTCATAGTTTTATTAGTTGGGCAGTTCAAAATTTGCCAGCCTTGTACAACACTTCTTCCTGCTTCTTTAATGAAGTTTTTGATGATTGCTGATATTTTTTTTTAATTTGGTGCACTTATCAAGACTAAGAGGTTCGTTTTCAGCTAATTTCTGGTTCCACTACTTCCATGGCACTTAAAGATTAAAAAAGCATTTCTCATTCTTCACATTCTTCTTGATTTCTTTTCCCTCGTTGAGTAGAATATAATGAGTAAAATTTGTGTGCTCGTTGATGCCATGTGCTATTATTAAAAGATACACTAATATATAAAATTTCATTAATTGTGTCACTTGATAAAAGTACAAGCGACTCACTCACTCACTTACTGTATTCAATATATTTAAGCACGTTCTTCCTTGTTAAATAATTAACTAACAGAATGTAATGCCTATTCATAGTTGAATCAACAGGTTATTCTGGATTACTCGAAACAGTTTTAAGATTTTCTTCTTTAAAGCATAACTTTTAGTTGCAAGTTCCTGTAGATTATTTTATTTTGTTGAATGATGGTTTCTATTTATTGATTTAGTTTTGATAGATAATGTAAAATAAATAGATAATGTATCAGCCAACGAATGAAGTAAACCGTAGCAGCCGACACGCGTACAGTATTACATTACAGTACATGTGTCATAATATTACGGTGCATTCTCAAATAAAGCGTTATTCATTTTTATGAAATTTCATTAAAAATTCGTTTTTATTTGTTTTATTATTTAAAAATTAAGCATTGAAATTTTTTTATTTTGACTCTAATGAATGCTTTTACACATTCTTTGATACTTCTAGAACACATTTCTGAAATAAAAAGAAATGAGTTTTTTGGGGATTTTTGACTGTACCCTACCCTTAAGATCCAGCAAGAAGTAGTGACGCAGCTGGTGCAAAATATATTGCCACCTCTATCAAACTCGTTTGCAGTCACTTTTCTAAGTAAACTAATATAGATATACGTGAAGCTCCACCCGTGAAAGAGCGATTTCGGCATTTTTCTTCAGCTATGTAGAAAGTGGCGCAGGATTAAATAACTCGCATTTTTGTGTTGATTACAGAAACTTAAATGAAGTGACGAAATGAGACGCATATTCAATATTTACTATCGGCTCGCTTTTATATAAACTTTCTGAAAACCTTGCTACTTATCGACTATCAACCTCAAACAATAAGATAAGAATAATAACATTGAGTATTAATTAGGATAAATGATATTGATACTTACCACTGTATCTTTTATTTTTGTTATTTTATGTCCTACTTTCAGTCGACCATCTTCGTAAGCAGGTCCTCCATCCATTACTTTTGTAACATATATTCCATTATCTCCTGGAATATGTTGATTTCCTATTCCACCAGCAATGCTAAATCCAAAACCTTCTAATTCTTTTAATAATTCTATTTCAATTATAGGTTTTGTATAACTATTACGTCGAATGAGCTAAAACATTAAAAAAAATTGAATATGTAATGTAGCTAGAATGTTGACGTAAATCTTTTATACCATTTAAATAAAAGAATTAGATAAAAAGAAATCAACGCCCGAGTGGAGGAAAACTCTATCTCAGCTACCGCTTCGAAAACGCCCTATCTGTGTGGCTGGTTCAAGAAAACTCTATCTCAATTGTCGTTTCGAAAACGCTCTACCTCGGCTGCCGTTATAAAAATGACCTATGTTAGCCTCTGGTTCAAAAACGTCCTATCTTCAATGAGATTTTTATTCTTTAAAAATTGTAGTGATAGTCAAAGTACATTATGTAATTGACGTTGAAAGAAAATAAAACGGAGTACTGCAGTTGGTCGAACTTGACTACTTGATTATTAACATAAACTTAGGCTATTGTTTTTTAAGTATTTAAGATAAAGTTTGGCCATATTAGTAGCTTCTAACGCTTTAGCATAACCTGCGTACAACTTAAAAACCGTCATTTTCATAAATAATTTTTTTTCTCTGTAAAAAAAAATGGCACCTAAAAAAATCAGACTTATACAACATATTTTGGCTATTATATGTAAATTTTTTCAAGTCATAAGATGCAGCCTGTCGCCCTTAAAAAAATTTTCAAAATATTCAAAATGCAATAACTTTGCTTGTTAACCTCTTCTGACTGACGTCCACATATGTGGATAAATATTGAAATTGAATTTACTATTGTGACGTGCCTTAATTTTTTTTTATGAAATCACCGGTGGTATTAACTACTTTGAATAAAATTCTACGAGAAGCGATCACGTTATTTGATTAAAAAATAATTTTTGCCTATTATTATTGCAGTCGGAAGAAAGCAAAGTTTATCGCGATCGTTATTAAATTAAAAGTGCTATAAAAAATATTTATTGTGAATTATTTCTTTAGTAACTCGGTTAACCGGTGGGGTGAAAGGGGTTGGGGTTGGTAGTGTTGTAAAATACAATAGAATTACAGGAAAAATGAATTTCGATTGAGGTCTTCGCGAAAAAATAAAAAACTGGTTTTTTGAGCTTATTTCATGTTTTTTGGTTGCTAACTCTTCGCCGATTATTTATACAGTAAAATTGATAAATCCATCGAATTCTACAGGAAAAAATCTGGTTCATTTCGGATTGATTGTAAACTAAGGAATTGGGGATTTGACACAAAAAATTATACTACATATAGACGTAGATATTCGAAAGTTAAGTGTCTTTTCAGTATTTTTTCGGCACTTTTGTAGTTTACTTTCATATGAGTATAAATTTTTTTGCTATGTAGATATCAAAATAATGTATTTTTTTATTACTTTGGTTTCTTTTTTATTTATTTATTTATTTATTTATTTTTATAGTTGTTGAGTTATGAGTAAATTTACCTCGTTATTACAACAATAGTATCGGTCTTTAATGCTAAAACTTAATATAAATAATAATTTATTATAACTGATCTATAAATAGATTCAACGTCTAAAAGACTTTTAATTCTTTCAATATAAAAACATTCTTTTTACATTCAATAAACAAATGAACAAATGTTTATATCGTTGTAAAGATGTTTACAAAATGAGAAAACCGAAGACGTACACGTGTTTTAAAAAATATTTCAAGATTTATATGCCAAACCAATATATCTTTACAATAAGATATGAGAAAATCACGAAGCTAATAATCTTAATGCTAGATCATATTTAATACTGTGGCAAAATTGTCCCAAAGCAAAAAGGCCATTTTTCATTATTTTTGAATAAAAAAATTACATTTTCGCTTAATTCGTACAAATAGTGTTCGTGTCATATTGTGGCTACAATTTTTATTTTACTAAATATTATAAGTACAAGGTTAATTAAATTAAAATTATTTATCGGTAGCTTTTATCCAATTAAAAATATTTTTCTATCAATATTGTTTTAACATTGTTCCAGCGTTGTTTTCACAAAATATCTAATAGTACATTATGCAACAAGGGGAAAAGTAGAAGATTTTTCCCACGGGTGAGTTTACTGCCCGAACGAGAATATTGTTCGCGAGGGTGCGTTTACTGCCCGAACGAAGCGAGGGCAGTAATCACCCAAGGGAAAAATATTCTCGTAACGGCAGTATAATCAACCAAGGGAAAAATCTACTTTTGCCTCGTGTTGCATATAATATTTTATTCCACTCTCGACCGGAAAGACCACTTTTTGGTTCTGAAAAGTGGAGTCAAAACAACTTCGCATTCTGAAAATTTTTGGAAAAAATTTCTCATTTTTCCCGCAAAACTGTTTTACGGGAAAAATATACCACTTTTGCCCAGCTTATCAGGAGCGAAAAGTAGATTTTTCGGTCGGTTGTGGAATAAAAATAATAAAATAATAACGTTGGGATAATATCGTTCTAAAAAAATGCTCATGTTTGTAGATTCATACTGTGACATGGCATGGGCAAGCGCCATACCTGTCACGTCCGCACGAAGGAGAAAGCGTCATCGCATGCACACAACGGCTCGGTTGCGCACAGCGAGCGCGTACGTAGCCTGCGCGCCCCACTCCGAATCCGCGCTAGCCCGGTTCGCTGTCCCCCACCGTGGATCCTCACTACTGCTCGCGGCGCACCGTGGGCTCGCGGCGAGATAGCCGCGCAGAGCCGTCACTCCTGTCCGAATCACTCTCCTGAACAGACCGAAAATCCGACCTGCTCCCACCGACGCTCCTACATCTCAGGTGCTCCTGTTTCGTAGAGTAATCCCGCGACCCGACCAAGGTGCTCCTCAGATCCTACGACTCCGATTCGCGCAATGACTTCGGTTAGCCCTCAGGTGCACCTGAGCTCCGCGAAACCATGAATCTCCCCTCGACTGAGGTGCTCCTCGTCGAGTGAAGATTCTGCCCGATCCGCTCCCTGCCGGCCCGACTCTCCCAGTGTTCAGGGCAGGTTTGAAGATACTTAAATCATTGTTAGACTTAAAGTACTTACTAAGTTCATAAATCAAATTAATTTATGACTAGCAGGAATTCCTCCCTCGCTCACGCGGTCGGTTGATTAACATCTTTTTTTTTTTTTTTTTTTATAAAGTATTTAAGTTTCTAACGAGACTTATTTTGCAAACTTTATTGCTAAAGTAGAAAATTACAACAAAAATAATATAAAAATATAATAATTGGATACATAGAACGGAATACATTTTAAACAGATTTTTTACATTTTAACAAGAATTGTACAATTAACTTGCAAGCAAGAGAATTGGGTTTGTTTAGAAAGTTTTCATTTTGTAACGGTAGTTGGAATTTGAATTTGAACAGTTTTTTTAATAACCAATTTCTTTCATTGCTATACAAATAATATGGTTCATGTCTTCTACACTTTCATTACATACGCATGTAGGATTGTCTATTAGTCGAATTTTAGCTAACTAGGCGGCTAGACTTAAATAGTTCGATCTGATTCTGTTAATGATAGTAATGTAGTTACGCGGATTGGTTATGTTGGCAAACCAAGGCTTAGAAGGAGACAGAAAGTAATGATCAAAGTATTTTTTGCCTTTAATGTTACTTTGCTCAAGAGCTACAGTGAGAGTGACTTCATAGGAATCTCTTTTAAATTTTTCAAATAGATCAGTATAAGGAATATTGCACTCATCAACTACAGTTCTGTTACCAAAGTTTTTTGCTAAGTTGTCAGCAGCCTCGTTACCTTCAATTCCAATGTGTGATGAAATCCAATAAAATTTTACAATTTTGTCGGGAGAGGATGATGCTATCTCGATGAAAATTTCTTTAAGGGGGTTATATACCCATTTTTTAGTCACTTAAATCACCTGTAAAAAATAAATTTTAATTAGTAACAGATTATACTATTAAAATAATAAAAATATAGCTCATTCTTAATCAAATGAGCCCAGACAGAAGTCTGTAAGCTCATTTGATTCAGAGATATGGCAATCTCAAATTTTTTCCTTTGGCGTCAAATCCTGTTTGAACCATTAGATGGTTTGGCATAAAACATGGCTTAAAATCTTTGTTTTTTATGTCATTTAGGGCCAACGCTATTTGTTAGTGCAATTTTTTTGACTTAGTATTTTTAAATTAAGAAAAACTGACAAAAATTGACCATTTTTTTTTAAATTTTGAAATTTTTTTAGTTTTTCTTAATTTTAAAATACTAAATCAAAAAAATTGCTCTAGTAAATAGCGTTGGCCCTATATGACATAAAAAAC
>JAWWEO010019984.1:0-11700 GCA_035582975.1 Ormyrus labotus | reverse complement strand
ACTTTGATTATTTAAATCAACCCGCTCCTTGCGCTTTTGCGCTTTATCGGAGAACGAACCCAGAGGACTACAAATTCAAATCGGAGCCAGAAGACATCGGTGAGCCGCCCATCTAGGCTCATTTTACGCTCAACGACCAGCCGGGTCGTAACACCTGCTAGTATATGATTAAATACAGAATTTGTTTTCGTGACTGTACCCTAATTCTCTTAAGGACCAAACGGCATTAACAGATTTACTCCCCCCTAATTTACCCATTCCGGACAATGGGTATCATTTTGACGACATCGAAGATCGTACGATAGAAGAAATACTCAGGAACAATTTGATGATTATATTCAATACGAAACGGAATATCAAAATTATATTGACAGTTTGATGTCAGAATAAATTGGATAAAATATGATTAATAATTTTGGACTCTTTTGTTTGGAACTATACTTTATGTTAATAGAAGTGCGTTCTACGTTCAACTGGAAACAACTCTGAGTTGAGGGATGAACAAATATTTTTGAGGCCAACTCAGTTGATTTCAGTTAAACGTAGATTTACTCATATATAAACACTTACGCGCTATTAGTAGCTTGTATTAAGTGAAAACGTATACGTTATACAAATGTTATCATCATCATTGTTTATAAATATAGGTAGAATCATAATTTCGGAATTGTTTTGTTTTATAATTGATTTAGATTTACAAAATTATCCTCATTGAAGAATAATTCAATTTAACAATAATTATTCAATCTTTGAGAAAATTTTATGACATTACATTTAATAATATTTTATCCAATTACATTGTTTGTAGTAAAAAATTGTCGAAAAGACAGAATGACGATCAAATACCCAATATTTCAAAGAAACGAAAAATTTGACTTCTTAAAAACAAAAATTTCAATAGATGATAAATCTGCGTAAGTGTAATTCAATTAATTAAATTTTATGTTATTATATGTATTATCTTTTTTGACCGAACGGGAATTATTTTCTGAACTAAAAATTTTAATATTGTTAGGTCTGTTGTTGGTTATATTGAACAAATTATTCTGGAAAATACTTACCTCAATATAGCAAAAAATACTGAGTTTTGAGTTTTTAAATTCATCATAAATAATAATGATGGAATAAAATTACAGTGCGACCTGTACAATGATGATATTTCCAAATTTTCCCACCAATTTAAGTTGTATGATGTAAAATACATTAAATAAATACAATTTAATACTTGAATTAGCATTTTGAAAAATTGGTTACCTATTTCAAAAACAAAACTTTTTTAAAAATTTGCTACAAAATTAAAATGAAATGTTTTATAACAATTTCATTCGAAACAGTTATTAAATTGAAAAATAATCGAGTCTAATTTACTTATTATTCTTTCTTCTGTTACATAATAATTTCTCCTAATAATTTTCGATTTAACTTGCCATATTCAGAAAATTCTTGTAGAGAATGTAGTTGTCATTACTGCAAAATTCTATACAAAAGGAAATTTACCATATGAAATAAATCTAAAACATTCCCATATAAAATTGAATGTTGGACCAATGTTGCTCCAATGTTTTTTTGCCATATTAGCCACAATGAGAAATATTTGTACAATACTATGTAACATGTATGCAACCATGAGGTAATATTCCTGCAAACCATCATTTCCGTTTTTCCATTGCTTTTTTAAAATACGGGCAACATTGCAGCAATATTTCTGCAAGGTTTATAAGTGTTTCAGAAGTATTGCTATTCTATAATATAAGTATTGCTTCAACATTCAATGTTATATGGGTTTATTCCATCATAACACATTTAGGAATATTTAATCTGACAAAAAATATAAAAGTTAGTAGAATCAATATTGAAGACATTCCTGAAAGACAGCTAAAAAAGATCCTTTCGATTTTTTATAAATAAGTAATTAAAACGTCAAATTAGGGGTTGGCGCGCGTAGGCGCGCAGGGGGCGGAGCCCCCTAGTATTAATAAAAATAAATTTATTCATATTATATTTTCAATATACGGATGCGTAAAATTCGATTTTACATATTTTGGAATGTTTTAAAATCATTTTCGCGCCCCTTTTATCGAAAAGTATTGTTCCACATACGTGAGAAATGTGATTCTCGGAAGAGGGTGATAATCACTAAATTTTGACCTTGATATGAGCTTGACTCTGAGGTGATGGGGTCAAACTGACCACGGATTCGGATTCAGCGGCCCCAAAAACATAAGGTGTACATGGTCTGGCTCGTGGGTTCTGACATTTTTTTTTTGTGTGGCTGGTTGTGTTATTATTAAGAATACTGTAGTCAGAAAATTTTTACATTTTTTATCAATACTACCAACCTAAATCGGCGTGAAAAAAATCAGCGCGCGAATTGGTATATTCTTCAACCGGATTCCGAGATGTTGTAATTTCTTCAACCAGATTCCGAGATGGTGTACCTTCTTCAACCGGATTCCGAGTTGGTACTTTCTTCAACCGGATTCCGAGATGGTACCTTCTTCAACCGGATTCTGAGGTGGTACCCTTTTATTCCAGTCCGACGATATATTTATCATAAATATAAACACCAAAAAGCGAAATAAGCAAGTGAAATAAGAAAATGTAGAGACTACAAACGTAAACTATAGAAAGCAGTTAAATACACTACTCAAAAAAAGTATGGCATCACTAGGTTAGTCTCAAATTTAACCGTTTTTTGTAACACTGCAACTTTGTCAAAAATCGACCATAAAAATGTTTTTTTTTTTTAAATTAAAGCTCGATATCTCTTCTTTTTGATTTGGATATTATTTTTTTGATTGGATGTTACCACACAATACGTGACCTTCAAGTTAAAGGCCACCTTTTGAATTGAAAAATGTTTAAAGTTTGCAGTTGCACACAGAGTAAAATAATTTTTTCTCGAACTTGAAAATAACAAAGCATTCAAGCTTAACTCTTTACCTTTAATTTAAAAAAAAAGCTCTCTACGATTTTTCCTTGTTACACTGTTTTTGAGATAGTGTAAACAATGTAAACTAAGCGTGTCTTACGATTACCGCCTACTTTAGCGTTACCTGACAAGCACCACGAGGAAGTAGATTTAGCTCATCATGTGTGTATACAGGGTGCTAATAAAAAAGTTATAAAGTTCGTTACCAATGGATAGAGGAGGAAAATCTAAGATATACGTTCATCCTTAATTTTTCGATACGGTGCCTAGATCCGGAGATATGGGCAATTGAAAATTGGACGATTCGACAAATGGGGGCGCGGCAACTGGAGAAGGCTGGCAGAGAGCCGCGCCAAGTGGGGAGCGCTCGCTCGCCGCGGTCGCTCTCTCCCGCCGCGGCTTCAGTGCGGCGCTCAGTTCAGACCGAGCCATCTCGTGTTCTGCTGCTTCGGAGCGCTTCGTCAAAATATTAACCAATTAAGAATTTTAAGTTATTGACTAAAATTCTTGTACAACTAAAAATAAAATTTTGAATGCAAAAATCATAATAAATCAAGCTTTACATTTAGTTACACATTTTAAAACTATATAGCTCATTAAGTAATAAAGCAAGTTTGAAATAATTTTTAATAATAAAAAAAATGCTGGAAATAGTTATATCCAGTCGTGTCAAAAATGTCGACAAATTTCAATGTTTATCAAGTTGGCTATAAAATAATGAGTAGCTTCGTTCTAATGACATACCGTTACTCTCGTTGCCTTCCAGATTGATCAGACATTCTCTATGGGTAGTTTGGTGGACCAATAATTATGCTGGAAAAAGTTATATCCAGCCGTGTGAAAGATTTCGGCAAATTTCACTATTCATCAAGTTGGCTTTGTAATAATGCGATGCAGATTCGTTCTGATAGCACGCCGTTACTCTCATTGCCTGCCAGATTGATCAAAAATTCTCTATGGGTAATTTGGTGGGCCAATAATTATGCTGGAAAACGTTATATCCAGCCGCGTGAAAGATTTCGGCAAATTTCACTATTTATCAAACTGGCTATAAAATAATAAGATGCAGATTCGTTCTGATGGCACGCCGTTACTCTCGTTACCTTCGAAATTGATAACACATTCTCACTGCGAAGTTTGGTTGGCTAATAATTATACTGGGAAAAGTTGCATCCAGTCAGGTGCAAGATTTCTGTACATTTCTGGATTTGTTAATTTTTGTTATAAAATAAGGGGATTCAGATTCATTTTGACGGCATGCCGTCACTCTTGTTACCGTAGAGATCTATCGGAAAAATGGAATAGTATGTAAATTGATTTAATTGATACATTTAAAATCAATTTTAAAAACAATATTTTCCTTCTACGATCCACATTATACCGATATTGATAATGTTTTTTTAGTTTAATTATTAAATGGTCAATGTTTTTATTTTTATTTGTCAGTATGTTTAAAATGGGATTAGTTAAATGAACTAAGCTTTTAATTAGGTTTATCGACTTCTAAAAATGACTTTATTACATGTAAAAACGTGTGCAGTCTGGATGATTTCTTTTCCTGGTACATAGGAAATGAATTTGGTGGGTGGAAAATTTGGTCTCAAGAAGAATCTCGACATGAGACAACTTATGTTTTGAATAAATGTGTTTAATATTCAAAAGCTTATTCTTCGTCCGTAAAAATTTTTATTTTATAAGGGTTAGTTGTAAAAACCGAACTCCAAATGTGCTTAATGTAGTTTGGACTATGTGAATGTCCTTTTTCTTCCTTGTGGATTAAAAGAATTTTTTTATGCTGAGCTGCTTGTAAAAAATTTGACACTGATTCAATTTACTTTAAATAGCCCCAAAAAGTTTTTGATTATTCAAATTTATTTCTAACATTGTTACATAAAAATATTTTAAAAATATTTTTAAAAGATCTAATATATTGCATGCACAGATTCTTCCGCATAATTAGGGCTGTTTCTCATAATAATTTAGTACTTTACGAAACAAGTTAGAAATATTGTCCCGATGATATCGCAGATTTTATTTTTGTTTAAAGAGCTACTTTTTTTCTAAAGTAAATGCTACTTTAAACTTCAGATTTGCAATAAGAAATTATTGCGTTTTAGCGGTAAAACATAAGTCGAGCTATCAAATCGCAATTTTCCCATGTGAAAAAGCACGTTTTGGCAATTAAGACTTCTCTGTTGAGATTCATTTTTTCGCTGAAAAAGGTCTATTCAAAGTCTTTAATTAATGACCGTTGAAAACTTTTGGCCGCGCCGTAAATAAAAGGAATTCTTCTTGAGAGCAGTAATTTTATTTATGTTTTATTGATATTTCTGTCATTCTTTTCTAAGCAATCGAGTACTTCTTGTTTAAAAATATCGAAATTGTTTGATATTATTTAAATACAGTTTTGTAAGTGAGCTAAAATAACTTAATAATTAATCTAGTATACAAAATTGTGATATTTTTAGTACGTTGTAAATAATGGCTTCTTTTTATTTAGCAACATTAATATTACATAAAAGGTTTTAAAGATTTTTAAAACTTCGTTGGCATTGTTTATTCGAAAGTGTACGAATTTTATTTTTTTTATTATTAAAAATAATTTCTAACTTGCTTTATTACTTAATAAGCTATTTAGTTTTAAAATGTGTAACTAAATGTAAGCTTGATTTACTACGATTCTTGCATTCAAAATTTTATTTTTAGTTGTACAAGATATTCAGTCAATAACTTAAAATTCTTAATTGGTTAATATTTTGACGAAGCGCTGTGAAGCAGCAAAACACATGAGCGCTCGGTCTGAACTGAGCGCCGCGGTGGGAGAGAGCGGCCGCGGCGAGCGAGCGCTCCCCACTTGGCGCGGCTGCTGTCGCCGCGCGAGTTAAGTTGTAGGTTCGGGAGTTGTGGGTGATTGCACACAGAAGGTAAGTAAATGACAATTTATTTATTTAAAACCACGTCGTTACAAGTTGGAGGCCCGACAGCGACTGACTCCTGGCCGGTGCTGGAGTCTTTTATATTTTAGATATTCATTGTCTTAAAGTTGTTACAGATCCGCCTAGGACAATGGAGATCATCGATGGATCATATGCCTCCTTTCAAGCTGTTGCTGTTTAGTCTCCGCAGCTTCCTGCCGGAGCAATAAGGCGGACGAGAAGACGCTTCTGAGCTGAGTCATATAACTCGCGCTCATTCGTCGAATCGTCCAATTTTCAATTGCCCATATTTCCGGATCTAGGCACCGCATCGAAAAATTAAGGATGGACGTATATCTTAGATTTTCCTCGTCTATCCATTGGTACCGAGCTTGATAACTTTTTTATTAGCACCTCGTATAAAACAATAGAAAATCTTTAATAAAATATACATTATCATATTTTTTTATAATAATACTATAAACACTTATAAATACTATAAATACTTCTAGTAGGCGACCCCCGATATTGAGAAATTGACTTTTTATTATCTAAGAGATTTTAACAGCTCACGAACCGCAATATCATGTGAAATCTCATGTGAGATATCATGTGATATCATGTGAGATCTCACGTGAGATCTCAAGTGATCTTTTTCAGCTGGGCTGCCAGTCTGCAATGTCGAAGCGAAAACTTTAAACCTCGGATCAAGAGATAAGTTCTAATTATTTCAATCATTGAAAGTAAATTATATTAATGTTCGTGTGTCCGTCCGTCCGCCCGGATTATATTATTATTTCTATATTACTATATTCCCTATTTATTATTATCTATATATTATTCTATTATTATATTATATAGTGAACCGGAAGTGAATAAAATTATTCTAAAATATTAAAGTATATATATGATTATATTATATAGTGAATCGGAAGTGAATAAAAAGTGAATCGGAAGTCGACTAATGATATTAGCTGATTAATGATATCAACTGATTACACGAGCGAGCTGCAGCGTGCGAGCTTTTTGCTAGTTGAAAGTAAAATAACGAAATGGTAAAATTTAATTTAAATATGCGTCAACTTACCCCCTCTGTGTGTCAACGAACCACAGTATGAGGCTAGTTGACACAAAAATGTGTTGATAAAAAATGTTATTAAACATA
This sequence comes from Ormyrus labotus, assembly GCA_035582975.1. Taxonomy (NCBI): domain Eukaryota; kingdom Metazoa; phylum Arthropoda; class Insecta; order Hymenoptera; family Ormyridae; genus Ormyrus; species Ormyrus labotus. The sequence goes on along the minus strand of JAWWEO010019984.1, from coordinate 4,688 downwards.
TATATAAAGTAAATTTTCGATATTAAAAAAAATTATCGATCCAAAGCATAACTTATTGGTATATATGTACCATATAATATTCTATTAAATATAAAGATGAATGAATACTAATCGTTTCTCGATCGGAATCAATATAGAGCGCGTGAAGCACGCATGAATGCACCTAGTGTTCGCAAATTCAGGCATTGATGGGTTAAAACTAAAAATTTTAAGGATACATGTTTTTAAAAATATTAATTACAATTTATAGAAAATAGAAAAATATTTATTCACAATTCAATACTTTTTTACATAGATATTGATAAATTGATGTAAATTTAAAAATTCGTATTATCTTGGATTCTGCAAACAATATTTTCAACAATTAATAGCATATTAATAGTTTGAATGCAGTACTGCATTTCTTGTTCTTTAGACAAATATGATAATTCTGTAAAATTCCAATTATTGTTGTGATGTAATTCATCTAGTTTTATCTGCCATTTAAGTTTTTGCACACATACAGCACTTTTAATTGTTCTCACAAAATTACAAATTAAGTTTTCTACGATATCTGAAATTAATCCTTGAGTATTTTTATTTCTTATAGCCAAAAATAGAAAAAAGTTAAGTAACGTAATTAACTGATCTGAAATTTCAGTCAAATCTGTATTAATTCCATTCCTTAGGTTACATAATTGTGAAATCAATATCTGTAAACTTTTTCCTAAAAACATATTTTTTTCATTATAAGTATCTTCTATCTCTTCCATTGATTTCATAACAGTATTTTTAAGAATCCCAATTACAATGCTCGTTACTTTTGAATGATAATTTAAATTAATAAGTTTTTTAATAACAATGTATTTAGCTTCATTATTGAATTTATTAATATATTCAATAAATATACTGATAGCATATTTTTTAATTTTTATTGAATCATGATTTTCTATAATATTGGAAAGATTTTTTACAAGTTCACTGTGAATTGATAAATCCAGAGTTTCAAATGGAATTAATAAATTATTTATCACGTTCAAGCCATAATTTAAAAGATCAAATGCTTTAATTAAATTATAATTTCTTTTGTGGCTGTAAATCATCAAATAATTTGAAATATTTATGTAGTTAAAAAATATATAATAAGGATCATAAACATTGAATGGTTTGATATCAATCTGATTTAAAATTATCCAATAAAAATTAGAAATTGATAAATCGTCTACATTTAGTTGTATTTCATTCATTATATTTTTAAAAAAAAGTTTAATACTGTTGCATTTGCATAATGGTATAAAATAGTTACAGTTATTTTTATAAGTAATCAATCGAAAGAAGAAAATGATATCAGATTCAATAAAAAATAAATTTTTTAATATTTTTTGTAAAATAAACTGCATGTTATTATTTTCTAAATTTAAAAAACAAATAGGTCTTCCGAATAATGAAAGTAATAAATCCAACATTAATAATTTTGTCTTATATTCAAATTCTATATTATTACTTGATTTCCACAATAAATTTTTGTATAAATTATCTACAAAATAAGCTAAGTTCAAATATACAAATACTATAGACTCAATTGCATCGTCGTTTCCATCTTCCTCTTCCTGTGGTAGAATAATATCTGCTAAAAATTTCTTTATACATTCTGTACATATATCAAGGACTTTTAAAGGATTATGACATTTCAATAAACATACTTTCAAAGAAATTAAAAGGTGGCTGAAATTATTGTTTGAACAACAACTTTCAATTTGTTCCATTAAGTACATTATTAATTCATTTGGTTCAGAATTAATAGCCAAGTAATAAAGAATCATTTCACAATGCTTATTGATTAGTTTATAATGCATTTTAGGTTTCGCATTCAAAACTGATATCACAAAATTTAATGTTTCATAACAAAATTCTTTCATTAACACTATTGAAGAAGATTTATTTAAAAGCAAAAATAGGTTATGACTATTCTCATTCATTATGCATGCTACCAATTGTTCACTGAGTATTGAAAAAAGCTCTGATTTACACATTGTATATTCTAGATTAAAATTTTTTGTTGTACAAATATTATTTTTATTTTGCATTATTTTATAAAAAAAAGCAAGTTTTGAAACGAAATAAATAGAATGAGAACAAAGAATTAAGAGAGATCACAGATCAGTATCAGTTAGAGTTGAGAGACTTGAGAAAGACGTATGGATACGCGATCGTACGTTTAAGATGCTTTCAGATAAAAAGAATTCCGTACAGCAGTTACGGCACTGTCCATTCTGTCCTCAAGGAACGAAGATTCGAAGAGCGGATAAACGGTACAAATTTGGACGTATTCGAAGCCCATCTACGTTGGGTTTTAGTTAAATGTCTTAAGGTCAGTTCATAACACGTGCCCACTACGTACGACACCTTGAAGGCGTTTTATTTTTCAGTACAGAGTTTTCCATCTAGCGTTGCTGTACTTTTTATGCTGTAGACAGTGACATTAATACTAGCATCTTTATCGTAGGAGTTTTTGTTCTTAAATCTTAATCTTAGTTGTATAAAAACATCGTTCAAGAATCGTTTAAGAACTTACGACGTTTTTAATATTATATTATTAATATTATTTATTTACCCAGAGTATAAATAAATAAATAAATAAAATAATATATTGCATATTTATAATATATTTTTTTATGTTAATTTACATTTCTTTATTCAACTATTAAAAATTCATGCACATTTTTTTCATATTTTAATTTTAAATTCAGAAAAAAATTATTTGCTTTATTAGCGGTTATTTTTAGATCTATGGTTTTCTAAATTATTTTTAGATTTACACGTCTCTTTTGGTGTCTCATATTGAGTTATATTTAAACAATTAAAATTTTTGAAAATGTCGAATGATAAGAAACTAAATAAAATTGTCACAAAAAATGGAAAGTCCAATGAAATGATTTATGCAGGATTTCAAATGTTAAGGAATGAACAACATGTTATGGCTAATAAATTGTCTGAAATGGAAGCTGAATTAAATGAACACAAGTAATTATAGTTTTTACTTGAATTATTATTTTATTTTATATTAAAATATTATAAATAAAGTAATAAGTTTGGTACTATTTACGTTTTTATTAAATTAAAAATTTTTATTTTTGGGGTCAAAATGTAATTACTTCAAATATTTTTATCTAAAAAATAATAGTAAAAAATGCAACCTATAAAATATTTAAGATAACTTAAAAAAAGATTTATTAAAATAATTTTTTTATTAATTAATTCAGAAAAATCCAATTAAATGAAGTATTGTCTATCTAACATTTTTTGTATAGTGCTATTGAGTACCAGTGAATTTACATTTACTTATTTATAAATAATTTGATGATTATTTTCAGTTTATATCCTATCAATTAAAAAATGTAAAACATTTACATTCATTTAAATTTCAGAATTGTTATTGAAACTTTAAAAAATGTTGATGCTAAAAGAAAATGTTATAGAATGATTGGAGGAATCTTGTGTGAACGTACAGTTGAAGAAATAATGCCTATTTTAATAATAAATAAAGAGCAGGTATATTGAATTTATTTATTTAATATAATATGTTGATATGTTGATTCCTTTAACTAAAATATAAAGTATTTTATTTTTTCAGCTGACAAAAGTAATAGAGACATTAAATGAACAATTAGCAAAAAAAGGTACAGAAATAAATGAATATAAAGAAAAATATAATATCCGTATCAGAGGACAAGAAGATACACAGAATCAAGAAAAAAGTTGTGAAACAAAACGAAATGCTGTAGTTATTAATCCAATCAAAGTTTGAATAAATATAATAAAAATAAAATAGATTCAAAATTTTTAATAATTTAATCCAAGATATTTATCCCAGATTTTATTTTAATGTACATATTTACTATAATTAAATAAACTAAAATTGAATTTTTAGTTTCAATAGAATTAGAAATAAAAAATATTCTATTTATTTTCAAAATTATGTAAATATAAAAAATTGACCGTTCTTAAGGTTATGTGAAGAGTGAAGATATAATAATGTAAAAGTACCAGTGCTATATAGAACAAATTTCTGCAGGTATTTTAGATTTGTAACTATTTTAAATTATTAAAGGTATAGTATCATAGTTGATTCTTCTATAATTTTAAAGCCAAAATCTTTGTGAATCAAAACCAAACTTGAAGGTTTGATTTACTGTTAATTTTTTTTAACCCTTTCCTGCGCGGTAGTAAGTATACTTACTAAAATAAAAAGTGACTCGCAACAACTTGTATCGGTGATTTGACCAAATTTCAGATCTCATAAATTAATGAATTTAGAGGCTTGAAATTTGGTTTCATAGTCTATTGTAATTGTTTAAATAAAACGCATTAGATTTTAAACTCTCAAAGTTGATATTTCTTTCATCTGAAAGAATAGTGAATTAATAATTTAAAGCCTTAAGTTAAAAATTAAAGCTATTACATTGAAAAATCTAAAAGTGTGCTTATCTATATCATTCCACAAAACATTATGGAGATAGTCATTATGTGTATAAATACTGTGATATCAGTTTTGGAATGGGAAAAGCCTTAAATTTTTAGAGAAAATTTCATAACTATGGTGAAGTAGCCAAAATGCAATAGTAACATACCCGAGGGGCTACGCACTCGGTAATCTCATGAAAGATTACTAAAGATTACTAAAGATTTCTTCGGATTCCTGAAGATTC
>JAWWEO010019982.1:0-11718 GCA_035582975.1 Ormyrus labotus | reverse complement strand
ATTTAAATATAGTTATTACTAATGATTTATATCTCGACTGACTTTTGACTCAGACTGTATAGCCTGAACATCCTTAAGAGCAGCAGATTTGGCTGCCTCGTCCGCTTTGTCGTTGCCTTTTATTTCACAGTGCGCAGGAGTATATATTAGGATGATTGTTTTAGATTGATCTCTCGTTAGTTTGTTGATTAAATTGATTATATTTATAATTAGAGTATTTTCTGTTAGACTGTTTTGGGTTGCCTCGATAGTGCTCATGAAGTCTGTACATATAACAAATTTCTTATCATCAGTATTCTGTATAAAGATTAATGCCTGTAAGATTGCATATGCTTCACTGGAGAATACTGAGTAGAGATCTGGTAGCTTAAGGAGGTGTCCATTGCTGTCAACAATAAGTGCACATCCGGCACCTTCAGTAGACTTAGAGGCGTCAGTATAAATTTGTTTGTAACTTTCGTAGTTTCTATTCAATAAGTCTTTGAAGCATTCCTTTATGGAGCTAATGTTCGTGTTATCATTTTTGATATATTGCTTCATAGATATGTCAACTTCAGGTGCTTTTATTTCCCAAGGAGGTGTACTGAATTCTGTTTTGGGAAAGAGTATTGGAAATTCAAAGTTGATTTCTTTTAAGTCGATAGCAATTCTGGTGGCGAGATATTTGTAGCGCAAGTGCAGAGTAGTGTCTTTTTTTGAAAAATTAAATTTATATAATTTGTTTCCAGGTGTTGCACATGACGCGGAGACATACGAGAAATTTAGTGTTTTTCTTCTTATTTCTAGGGATGTAAGTTTTGCTTCGGCTAATATGGAGAATATTGGGCTACTTTTATGAGCTCCTGTGGATATTCTGGCACCGTTATTGTTTATTATTTCAAGCTTATCGAGAAGTTTTTTACTTGCTGATCCGTAATAGTACTAGTCCAATTTTGACCTTATTAATGCTTTGTAAGTCATGGTTAGTATAGTTTGATCTGCACCCGATTTTTTGTTTGCAATGATTTTTATTATATTGGTCTGCGTTTACAGTCTGCTATTAACGCATTTATGTGGTGCTTCCATGTCAAACCTTTGTCAAAGATTAATCCGAGTATTTTGGTTTGATTAACTACTTCAAGTTTGTGACTTTCTAAGTATAAGTCGATATTTTCTACTTTTCCTTTTTTTATTAAATATTATAGCTATACTTTTACTCGTTGAGAATTTAAATCCGTTATTTAGCGCAAAGTTTTGAAGGGAATTGAGATCTTTTTGCAGTATTACCTGTGTTGTCTTGATATTTTTTCCCGCAACAAATTTGGTTAAGTCGTCTGCAAAAGTTGTGCTGTTAATTGGTGGTTCGCTTCTGTCTATAAAGCCATTCATGCAAAGAAGGAAAATTGTAATTCTGATGACCGAGCCTTGGGGAATTCCATTCTCCATGATAGCAGGATCGGATATTTTGTTGTTTACTTTGACTTCTATTGATCAATGGCTTAACAAGTTTTTAATGAAATAATATAATTCACCAAAAATTCCCAGTTCTGCTAAGATTACAAGAATTCGCTGTCTCCAAATCATTTCGTAGCATTTTTCCATATACAGTGCAAGTGCAGCAACATGTTGGCCGTTATTGAAGGCATTAACAATGAAATCCTCAAGAGTAAATAGATTGTCCGTTGTTGAGTGGTGTTTTCTGAAACCATGTTGTTGTTTGGATATAATTTTGTGCGTTTGCAGATGCCATCGAAGTCTGCTATTAACCATTTTTTCTAGAAGTTTGCACATACAACAGGTTAAAGTAATGGGTCTGTAACTATCGGCGCTGAAGCGGTCTTTCCCTGGTTTTAATATGGGTATTACTATAGCTTTTTGCCAAAGCTTAGGGAATACTTTTTTCTTCCAAGTGTAATTGTAAATTTTTGTAAGATATACTAGTCCTTCATTAGGTAAATTTTTAATCAAAATGTTGGGGATTTTGTCCGATCCTGGGCTCGTGTTTCCACATGTTTTAATTGCTGTGGTCAGTTCAGAGATATCAAACTCTTTATTGAGGGCAGGGAATCTTGTTGGTTCGTCTGGGTCTTCATAGGTGTTTTCTACTTCTGTCTTTTTTGAAAGAAATCTTGGGTCGTAGTTCACGTTGCTGGAATTATTTTGTCCTCGGAAGTTTTTATGCAGTTAATATTTGTATTTTTATATTTTTCGTTTATTCTGTTGATTTTATTCCATGCTTCGTCATAGGGTGTTTCATGTGTGATTGAAGAGATGTAGTTGATCCAAGATTCCCTTTTTTTTGACTTTAGGGTTCTGCGGACGATTGCTTTTGTCCGGTTCCAGTGGAATTTGTTTTCTGTTGTCTTGTGACGCTTGTAAATATTAAAAGTATGCTTGGACTCTCGAATTACCTTATCACATTCGTCATCCCACCATGGTAGATTTCTTTTGGACTTTGAAGTAGTTGTGATAGGGATAGTTTTATTTGCGCAGTTAGTGATTATTTTGTTGAATTCATCGACGATTAAGTTTATGTCTCTGTCTGAGTTGGAATCGAGTGCGTCAAGATTTTGTATTTCTTTTTTGATTAAATTTCTGTATTCTACCCAATCAGCTTTCCTAAATTTCCATCTAGGAGGGGGGATGGTTTGGATGCAGTTGTTTGTTTCCCAAACTAAAGTAATTGGAAAATGATCACTGCCACTTAGTTCATTAGCTACAGACCATTCAATATTACAAGTAATATTAGGAGAGCATAGAGAGAGATCAATTGCATTTGAATTACCTGTTGAAGTACAGAAGTATGTGGGGTCAGTATTGTTTAGTAGGATTAAGTTGGTTTCCTCTAAAATATTTTCTATTATTATGCCTCTTGAATCTAGTTATATTTATATTTATATTCCTTTGTAAAATGGATTGAGCCATTATAGAGTTGAGAAGAATAGTCCATTTTTTGTTCTTCTGGAAGGTCTTCAAGGTCAGAGTTTGCTGGGGTATTTGATGGCATAATCTCTTTTCCTAAAGCTTTTTTAATTTTGTTTTTGAGCCTAGTTATACTGCTTTTTGAAGTTTTATGCGTAAGCTTCGGATAAAGATCGTTTATTATAAAATTTAGAAATTCGTCAATGTTACTTATGTGCTCTCTTATAATTTTTAGTGGATCACTACTGCCCTTAGTGTTTTCAAGTATGCTTTTGAATTGGATGAAATTTATTGGGCCATTTGCACTATCGAGTATTTCTTTAAGTTATGATGAGGAGTCGCCGTCATTGTTGTCTGATGAGTTTTTTGCCTTTTTTAAGCACTTTTTTGAACATTGAATCTGATTGCGAAGGAGTGGAATTTTCACTTACTTCTGAGCGTGTTCTTTTTTTTGGTATTTCCTCCTTTTCATCCGATTCTGAGTCATTGAATTGGCTGCAGTTACTTTCATCATTAGTTGTTGAGGCAGAAAGGAGATTTTCGCTACTGATGTTAGTGTTATTTTCTGTATTGAAAGTGGGTAGGTTTATATTGCTTATTTCTTGGGAACCGATGTTAGTATTTGTCTCGGTATTAGAGAAAGTGGTTTGTTGCTGTGATTGTTGGCAGTTCTTCGCGATGTGTCCTGTTCTATTGCAAACAAAACATTTGAGCGTGTCTGTAGTAAAATAAATCCAGTAAGGAATGTCCTCATGCGTAACCTTCATGGGCTCTGGAATTTTGTCTATGTCGTCAGCATGCATATATACTTGTCTTCTAAAACTGAGTATGTGTCCGAATCCAGGTCTGGAGTATCCGGCCCGTAGGAAAGCTACTGAGGATTCTCTGCGAATCTGTAGATTATCAATAATTTCTTCAAGAATGTAATGCGGAATTGATAGCGATACGTTTGATAATACCACTCTTTTGTGTTTTGTTATGAGTAGTCTTAACTCTATTTCATTACCATATACCTTTATTTTATTGTATTTTAACGTTAAACCGTTGGCGAGTTGGGCAGAAGATAAGTAAACGCATACTCTTCCATTAGATATTTTAGATGAGAGAATAAAATGTTTTGTGGTCCAATAAGATCTGCAAGTGCGTAGATGTATTCTTCTAGTAAAATATCGCCGATGGTTTCTAATACCATTGCTTGGTCTCTTTTGGGGAACTGGTTTTTAGTTGTCATTGATGAGTAACTGAGTTGTTTTTGGGAACTGTTGGACGGAGCCACATCTTTTGGCCCGTTCATTTTGGCACTGCTATGCACCCGAGTGCACACTTGTTTGGGCACTCAGGTGTTATTAGTTTACACTGCACTGTTAGACACCTCCTATTTTATTGAACAGATATTTTCTAAATTACTTGAACAATACTGTACTGTACGGTGCGAATGCTAATGTTTGTATTTACACTAGCGGGACACGCCGACACGTCTACATGGCTCGAGCTCTGTCGAGCAACTGAATTATATATTTATATTAACCCATTCTTTTGAATTTAGTAAGATTCTTTTAAAATTAAGATTATGAATTAATAAGATTAGATAATTATTATAGATATCATTTAACACTATTATGTAGAAGTTAAAAGATATCTTCTATTGTGCACTTGAATAAATTTCCGTCATTTTTGGTTAAAATTTAAGAATTCATTACAATAAAAAAATAACAATGTTTTATCCAAATTTTCTGTCGTTAGCTATATTCATTTCCATTCATAATTGAGAACGTGAATGTTTCATATTTTAAAATATATTCATTTTCATCGTTATGAAAAAATTGGTACTCTTTACAAGCGATATAGATATTCATCAAGCCAACTTTTTATAGCCATAAGACGTGAAGTGCCACTCCTAAAGTCTATGCTGTATAGATAAAATAAATGATACTCCGACAAGGCCTGGTAAATACGGCGGGTGCGATAGTACATGTTGAAGAATGACTTTGCAATGCGTTTTGGCATTTTCTGAACGCCTTTGCTTCAATGTTCAACTTAAATGAACTATTTGTTTTGTATAGTGATGATTTCATTCGGTTTCAGCAACTGGTAATAGAATACTTCTTTTCAATCTCCCTAAATACGTAACATAAGTTTACTTCCAAGCTTATTACTATTTATATTGATTAAATTTTTTTTTTCAACTTATATTGAGTTGTCTACTCCAGGACCATAAAGGACACCTTCTTTTTCAACGAAAACCTCGCGGAAAGCAATTTGCGTGTAAAGAAATTCTAAGTGTACCTAACCCATTTAATAAAATGTTCATAATTTCTTAATTGTTTGATCTAAATCTTTATTCAATAAACTTTTCAACTCTGCAGTTTCAAATTTTTTTTTGGCATTTTTTGGTTTACATCATAGTCACACCGTTAAAATCATTTTCTACAACTTCATTCAAATACCGTGTTATGGTAATAAACAATAATAAAATTACGATTGCCTTTAGTTGTACTTTTCTTTAAATAAAAACAATGGAGTAATATAATACCTCCCGCAAATACTGCTATGTAAGCACGAAATTCGACATTCTCAGCGTGATAGAAAAATTGTTTGTCAACGAGGCAATGGAATAGTAAAAAGTAAATCGTAAAGCTTACTTATAGGTATTCTATATAGACGCGATACTAGTTTACAATACGCGCACACAGTATTGGTAGCAGCATCTGTCACCAAGCGGCGGAAACTTATTCAAGCACCTAATCGGTTCTGTTTGTTATATCTGTTACTAACATTACATTAAATGTTTGAAATAAGATTGACTAGCAGGTAAGTTTAGAAAAGGCTTAAATGCACACCAATGTATCCTAATGAAAATTCATAAATCCGAAAAACAGACATCTCGTCCTCGTGGTCGTCCATCAATATCCCTTTGTCCTTTTTCTCGTGTCTATGACATTTATGGAGGTCCAGTTTTCCCACCCAGTCTACTTTACTTTCGCTCGAACACTCAGGCCGATTCGTGGTGAGTCCAGCAGACGGTGCATCCAGCAATGAAGAAGAGTTACAACATCAACAACGTTGTGCCGAAGAGCTCGTGTACGCCCGATCGAGCTTTCGCACAGCTAGTCAACCTGGAACACCCACAGTGCCATCTTCAAGTGTCCATACCCCTAGCGGACCGGGAACACCGAGCGGAGCCAGTGGAATGTCACACGGTGCGATGACAGCAACGGTGCCCAGAATTGCTGAAACACCGACTTTACCACCCGAGTCACCCGGTAGTACAGGAAGTGGCAGCGATAATAGCAGCCCATTCTTGGCGGACAATGCAACTGGGAGCTCAAGGGATTTAATAGCAATACCAAGAGGAAGCATTCCAGGAGGAGAAAAAGGTTAGATAACTGACATCTAAAAGGCTAAAAATAATTTTGTAAATTATAAAGGCTACACCCTGTGAGAAATTTCACCATTATTTTTGGCCTGTTCGCCAACATTTGCCCAATTTCATTGATGAAATATTTGTAATAAGAATTTAAATTACAATTTATATTTTAAATAAGAATGTAATTAAAATTTTGTAGAATTAATAAGTAAATGTAGAATGTAAATGTAGATTACAATTTTTGTATTTAAAAAGTGAGATTTTTCGGCGATACCTTTTGTAGCGAGCAAATGCATATATTTTTAATACTTTTCGACACGGGTGTGGAAGTTGATTATTCTCGCTTCGCTCAGGCCAAAAATATCTCGCGAGGTAAATAATCAACTTAAACACTAGTATCGAATGTAATTTTTTTTTGTGAGTGTCACAAGAATATTGTTAAAAATATTGAAAACTTTTGTAAACAAACGTGTAGCTATGCAGTTCACTGGGTCTTGAAAGTTTTTGCTTAAAGTACTGAAACTGTTAAATAACTCGGCGGAAAAGCATTTTCACTTAAAAAAACACTAAATGGGAAAATTTAGAATTTTTAAAAAACTATCTGGCAGAATTGCCATTTTTTGGAATCTACTACAATTTTGAGCCTTGTAAATCCCAATTAAAATTTTTTTAAGTAGGAACCCCTATTTTTTCCTCCAAATTTGTTTTCAGCAGCAAATTTTACGTTCGAAAAGGTATATTTGATGACATCCAGGGTCAGTTTTGAGCTTTTTGGGCCCAATGTAAGTTTTCTTCCTATAAAAATGTGTTATTTTACGTGGATTTTTTACAGCTCTAATATTTTATTCAAAATAATTAAAATTAAGGCCCCAAAACTTGTTTTGGGCCTTATGGGATTAACATCGATTTTTTCTCCGGTAATAAGTGGTTTAAGGTGTATTCCTACTTCATAATTCGAAATATCAAAGTTTGGGATCCAAAACCTGATTTGGACCTTATCAGCCTATCTTATTTTTTAAGTGGTAAGTAGATAAGGAAGCAACAATAGGCCCCAAAATCACTTATCACTCAAATTGGTAAATTGTGTGAAAGAAAATAAATATTGGGCCCGTAAGGCCCAAAAGAGGTTTTAAGACTTCAATTTCAATTTCTCAATGAAACAATATACATTGGGCCCAAAAGGTCCACAAAGTAACCCAGAAGAAAAAATAGGGGTTCCCTGTTAAAAAATTTTACTTGGGACTTACAAGGCCCAAAATTGTAGTAGGTCCCACAAAAATGACAATTCTGCCAGATAGCTTTTTCAAAATCATATATTTTCCCCATTTAGTGTTTTCACTACTTTCCCGATGAGTTATTTAATCGTTCCGGTACTTTTTGGACACCTGTATATATAGCGTCCCACAAATTACCGATTCGTATAGAAAAAGTCCCAGTAATTACTGATTTGTATATTTATATTATTTTATAATTATTTTTATTTTATTATTTATTATTATTTTAAATTATTATATATTTTTATTTATTATTATTTTTTATTATTATATATTTTTATTTATTATTATTTTTTATTATTATATATTTTTATTTATTATTATTTATCAATCTATTTTAGTTTTTAATTTTATTATTAATATCATTTTATCATAAATTTCAATTTCACCATTATTTGGCCAAGTTTTTGATGAAAACGGTGTCGTTTTTAGCAGAGTGGCTGGCCAAAAACTAAGCCAATTTTAAAAAACGCTGCCAACCGATTGTGACACAATGCTTTCTCATAGAGAATATAAAAACAATGAAACAATTAATTTATTGTTTGACCAAGTTTGATTTTACGCACGCGTTTGTATGCGTGAATTTTACTTACCTCAAATTTAAACGGGAATGTAGCACCTTCCTGCACGTAAATTTATACGCAACACTTAAGCGTAGGTGCTTTCCACACTCACCTTCATTGTCGACTACGTTTCGTGTAGGAATCACCTACTTTGCGCACTTGTTGCGGAATATACTATATTTTTTCATATTGCAACGATATGTATTATCGCGTACTTTGAATGTTTTGTTTTTTGTTCATTGATAATAAAAGTTTGAAAAAATATTTCAACTACTAATTTATTATTTCAACTCAAACATTAACTTCACAAAAAATATTGTCTTAAAATTTCTAAGTTATCGGACTTGCTATTATTATCACTGTGCTAAAAATGATTGTTTCAAGAATTTCAATTTACAAAAAGAACTTCAATTTGATCAAAAGGTTGTATCCTTCATTCTCTGGCATCTTTATTTATATTGAGTTCTAAATTTTCGAATATATAAATGAGGCTTTAATGCAATAAAATTTTGTATATTAAACAATACATCAAATATTTTTGTCTTACATAATGTTTTAGTCATCCAACTTCTTTATAACACTGAGATATATTATTTACTTTCCATTTTCCAAGAAAATTGGTTTATGACATTAATACCTATGCATTTCACTTTTACTAAAAAATAAATAGGACTCCAAATCAGTCATTAGTCATACATTCTTGAAGTATTGTTTGCAAGTCAACTTTTTTACAGTAAAATTAGTTCTGGGGATAATGATTTTTACTTTTTAACCATTTAGGGGAGACCCGGGCAAGACGGACCCTTTAAGGAACAATTTGATTTTGATTTCTAATCAATGTTATTGCCGCGAGCAGCGCGCACGTGCTGAAACTTTGATGCTAATGACACATATAATATACTTGATTTATATCAGAATTTTCGCAACAGCGATATCAGAAATAATATACGGGAAAGAATAAAAGACGGGTGTCCGTCTTGCCCGGGTCTCCCCTAGTTGTAGTCTTTAAACTTTTGGTACACTTTATGTAGTTGTGCAGTAAGTGTATGCATATACGCCGAATGAACTGAATGATAAAAGAAAGTCCTTATCGCAAGAAACAGTAAAACGATAACGGAAAATTTTTGTAATAATAATTTATTAAAAATAATGCACCAAAACTTAATGCATCAACTAAAATATAATATATCCGATTCAATATATAATATATCCGATAAATTGGGACCTGTTATTTCCGAGTATACGAACAGATTTTCAACGTTTTTTGACGAAAACATAAGTATGGCCGCTAAAAGTTGATAAAATTTGTATCTTTTGTTTTGTTTTAAATCGTAGATTTAACAAAACATCTCGCAATAAAATATATTAAATTAGCATGCTAAACTGTTGAATTGCACTTAAAAATGAATAGAGAATTCCTCTGATAATAAATTTAATTTTTTAATTTCAAATAAAGGCTTTCAAAATACGAATAAAATTAATGAAAAATAATATCAGTAATGTTGCTACCAAGATTCTTTATTACACAAAACTTCCGACGTTTCGTCTTTAATTATAACTTTTTGCAAGGAAAGCAAATAAGAATAGGCTAATAAGGAAAGTGGTATTGCTATTATTTAAACACCTACCAAATTACGGATATTGGTGAAATTACAGGAAGTTATTTCTTAGTCATAAAAAAAGTCTTGTATTTAATGTTTTTTCCATTGGGATCTATAATGTAGATGAGCTTCTTTCGAAAAATCAAGGGAAAAGTGATCGTTACATAACTAAAATATCTCCGTAACTAAAAGTTTTAGCATATTATTTTTATTATACAAGAGAATTAATTTGAGATTGATTGGGTTAAAAAATATTTATTCGGAACACAGTTGTGGTTAATTATAGAATACGGATAAAGTTTTCTAAAATCAAATGAAACTACAGCTATAAAACTATACATTATCTTATGTATTTTCTGCCTCTTTCTCCTTTCTGATTGTGTCGCTCGCTGCACAGACAAACAATCGAATTGTTATTATAATATGTTGTTATAACATGTTATTATAACATGTCACTACCTTACGGGCGAGAATTATCCTTATTTCGACGGCGCGGGCAATTAACTTCTTTTGACCGGCACCATGATTGCACAAATAAAATTTTTTTTTTTTTCATGGATCTATTATTCTTTATACTCCATGGTATATGCGGGTCCCCACGTGCACAGGAAAGCCGCAAAGGCAGACCTGGGGCCGTCAGGCTCGAGGGCAAGACTGTGGAAGGCGTTGTGTGGGCCTCCGTATGTCCAGAAGAGGTAGAGTTTTTTACCGCGCTGAGGCCGCTTTGAGCCTCTCCGCTTTGACCGCAACGCTCGTCCGGCAAACTATTATAACTGAGCATGTGCACATCAGCAAGACCGCAATAAAACCGAACGTGCGTCTCAAACTCTTTTTTAAGGAGCATTTTATTTATCTAAGCATCTGTAGGATTAAGACATCTGTACCAAAAATCCAACCGTAAAATAATAATTGTAAAACACGAGGACGGAGTGACCCAATCGGCACGAACGTCTGGCCCACGGACGGCGCTCGGAGAAAAGAGCCAAAAAAGGGTCAGCGCGGCTTTCCCCGAGCGCACCGGATACCTCCTATGGAAAACCTCTCGGAGGAAGGGCAACATCGGCTACCCCTTCCACCTCCATACCGAACTATCGAGCCGAACAGAAGTAGAACGGTCAGTCAGACCTCGTACAGCCTCCGTGCGCTGACCTTCCGCTCGTCCTTCGTGCTCCATTAGTTGTTTTGTAAATTCAGTCTAATATTATTTCGGAAATTCCTTGTATTTCGTCTTAGTTAAGCATTAAAATATTGTGAATAAAATCTAAGTGTATTTGTGTATATTTATTTCTTTCGGAACACTTTGTCCCGAACACTTTTAATTTAATAGCGGTCGCGATAGATTTTGCTTTCTTCTGACTGCAATTATAATAGGCAAAAATTAATTTTTAATTAAATAATGTGATCGCTTCTCGTAGAATTTTATTTAAAATATTTAATGCCATTGGCGATTTGATAAAAAAAAAATTAGGGCACGTCACAATAGTAAATTCAATATTTCTAAAATAAAAAAAATTGAGTTTTTTGATGATTTTAGACTTTACTCTACCCTTAAAATTAAGATTTATAATTTTTTTCTCTAGTTGATTTTAATCAGTTTATTGAGACATAAATTTATATTATAAATATATCTGGCTACGCCCCTGGTAGAAATAGAAAACATTTCTTACCTAGGAAATAGGTATCAGAAAATAAGATTGGGTAGCAACGAGCAAACCTTTTTAGAATATAATTTCCTAGCATGAAACGTTTTTTTTAGATGAATTAAATATTTAATAGAATCAAATCTTTAACCCATTTTTAATATATTAAGTAGCTATTCTAAATGTTCTAAAAAAGTAAGGCTATGTAAACTCGTTACACTCAATGTCACACTAGAAGAAAATTTTACAGATTGTCCGTCTACATAAGAAAAACAATTGTATATACTATATTTACATTTATTTTAGTTTTATATTAGTTTATTTACGTTTCATGATGTATACTAAAACATAAAGAAAGATTTATAATTAAAG
>JAWWEO010019981.1:0-11718 GCA_035582975.1 Ormyrus labotus | reverse complement strand
GAACTTCATGATGCTTTCCTCTTCAATAAAAGCAAGCTTGTTGTAGTCCAGGTGCATGATATGTAAGCCAGCATAATCTCTGTAAATGAAGTATTCCTGCCACGCTGCTGGAAAGTGCAGATCTATAAAAGCACTTACAGAATTACTCTTTATAATAACATTTAAAACACAATAATGTATAAAAAACACCAACAAGTAAAGCCTAATG
Source organism: Ormyrus labotus (assembly GCA_035582975.1). Lineage (NCBI taxonomy): Eukaryota > Metazoa > Arthropoda > Insecta > Hymenoptera > Ormyridae > Ormyrus > Ormyrus labotus. The sequence goes on along the minus strand of JAWWEO010019981.1, from coordinate 11,510 downwards.
ATGACCTAAAGAGGACCTGAAACAGAAAAATGAAAGTTCATTTTAGCTTGACAGCTGGAAATAATAATGTAACTTTAAAATTTACCTGCTTTGAAATAGTAGCACTGTGTCCAGGAGTATTTTCTTTGAAGACATTAAATGATTGTAAACTTTACTACAAAGAATAGACAAACATGTTTAACCTCAACGTATGCTTGAGGTAAAACATTAGGACTAAAATACAGTCAGCTGACAAAACGCACAGTCTATGGCGACTGTGGCGACACGACTAAAACGCAATGAGTGTGCTTATTCGAAATTTCAAAATTGAAATTTTTTTACAAAATCATTAGAAATCAATAAAGCATAATATATAATGCATAAAAAAAGTTTGATAATGTTAAAATAAGAATTAAAATATTTTTACATTGATTTTCTTAGCAAACGTAAATTTTAGTAATTTAGAAAATAACATTTTAAGCCGTAACTTTTGAAATTTTTTAAATTTATGCCTGAAAATTTTTTTCTACATTTTGGATAAAGTATAGAATCGAAAAATCAAATAAAAAAAATTGATTTTTTGAACTTTTTTCAGTATATAACCCCCTTAATCTCAATAAGGACATCGCCTTTTTGAGTTTTGCGAATGTCCTGAATCGTCATCCCGTGGTCGAAAGGTTTCACCTGAGTGCGGATTCCTCCGAGGATATCCGCGTAGGTTTTTCCCTCGGATGGTTTCAGCATTATTGCCGCTGCCTTCGGTTTTTTCCTTTTCCTGGGTGCTTTCTTTTGTGAGTTAGAAGCGTCACCGTCTTACTCTTTTTCTTCTTTTCTTTTTTCTTCCTCTGCTGTTCTTTCCTCTCCTGCCTGGTGGGAACTTTCTACCATCCATTTTCAGACTGCAGTTGCTTTCCCTGGCAGGAGCTTTCAGCCTCGTTGAGGTTGTATTTTCTCCCTTCTTTTTTTTTCTTTTTTCGTCCCTCCTCGATAAGGTGAGTCGGAGCGGTCAACGACTGCCGTTTGTGGGCCTCTGGCGTTTTTGAGGCCTGCCTGCGAAGGAGGCCTGCATTAAACCACCCCCTTCCCACCAGGTCCTCAAACTTGCTCTGGAGGGCTGGTATGCCCTCCTTTATTGACATGCTTATATTTTGTTGCCTCTTCGTCACCTCTACCATAACTATTAAGAAATTTTTAATGGAGTCGATGAGGTTTTCTTGTCACTCTCTTGGGTCAGGCTTATGACGCTGCCTGTACCGCTACTGCCGCTTCTAGAGCTCTCTAGGCTTGATGTACCACCAACCAAGGATTGTTTTTATATAGTTTTAAAGTTGCACATTTTTTATTAGTTTTATTTAGAAATATATTGTTTGAATTAAGGTTAATTTATTTTGTAAAAATAAATGACAATAAATTAGTAAATATTTAAGTAATTATTTTTCTTAAGGTGCTTTAATATAATAATCAATAATTTAAATCATATTAGTCTTATTCTTTTGAAAATTTATAGAAAGGTACAATGCAGATGTACAGGGTGTCAATTAAGTCCAGGGACGTCTGTATATTTTCTCAGGTAAAGTATTTCTGAAAAAGGTCAAGGTTATTTCTTAAGTAACTTTCAACGAGGAATCCAATGGTAACCTTCAATTTGACCTTGAACTTATCCTTCAAGGTTATTTCAAGGTCAACTCTTTTTTTTAATGGAAACCCCCATTTTTCACACCCGCAATCGACAAACACTACCTCTAACTCAAGTATGTATTTGAATGTAAAATTTCCCGCTCTGCCGATTGCCGTTGTGAAAAATTTTTCAGAAATACTTTACCTGACAAAATATACAGCCGTCCCGGGATTTAATTGGCACCCTGTATATTAAACGAATTATTTAGTGAAAAGGAGTTATTCATGAAGTTCAATAACCCAGACCCTTGCTTAAACGGCAACCCCACATCTACCTGATATACTATCCACCCATTCGACTTTCCGTTGCTTACGATGATGATTGTTTCTATGTAGTTTTAAATAGTTACATGTACATTTCTGGCTAGAATTATTCAGAAATATATGGTTTAAAAAGAGGTTAATTATAAAAAATGGAAATTTTTTTTATTACATATTTTGATTGTATATGTTATAATCTATATGAAAATAAATTTTTATGTTCAAAGTTCCATTACCACTTCAAGCTGTCAAGCTAAAAAAAGAACTTTCATTTTTCTGATTCAGGTCCTTTTTTATATACTAGCAAAATCGATAACCACACAACCCGGGGAAGTATTTAATTGTTATAAACAAATATTTAAACAATAAATAAGTAGGTCCGAACCTACATAGCCTAGCAAAGAATTTAATTTTTATAAACAAATACACTTCATACAAAAATTAAGGAAACACATAAATTTTGTGTTAAAATAGCACCGACTCTAAACCAGCGTAACTTTGGCTAGAATTGACCTAAAGAGACCGGTAAAAAAGCAAATTGAAGATTTTTCTTTCAGCCCTTAGATACCACACATTGTTTTTTTCTTAACTAGTAACTTAATGCTCCTATAAAACAATACACAAAGCTGCACTAAAATTTGATAATCTTGCATCCACTTTCTGAGTTCACACGGGTTTCAATAATGTTTTTTTGTACTTGTAAAATATTGCTTCATAAGCTTTAACTCTTTATATTATTTAGCTTTACGAGCTTAATTTAGATTTTTTTTTATTAAGATATCTTTGTTTAACGAAAACAAAATGGAAAAATAAAATAAAAAAAAATGAAAAAAATGGGGACAGTCGCCACCATTTCCACGTCAGTGTCTCTGGGTTCGGCAGAGTGTGGCCACTGTATTGCAAGTGGATTCACAGTAAAGTTTAGTAGAAATGTCATTGTACAAAAAAATTAGTATAAAAGGGCTTAGACTACCGAAGAGCGTTATCTTACAAGAGCTTTTCAGCTCAATATCTCAGCCATTTATCAATAAAATTACAAAATTAAAAATGGATCCTAAAAGATATAGTGTCTGTATTAAAATATCCATTGGGACTACTTAAATTCGAAGTTTTTATGGGTTTACGGAATGTTGTTTCTAATCTGCTTAATTATCAACATTTTTGGCTATTTAAAATCCATAAAATTCATAGTGAAATCAAGAAATTAAAATTATTGTAATAATTTTTCAGTAATGGCGGACATGAAACCTTCAATTTGCTTTTTTACAAATGTCTACGATAATTTTTCACTGAGCTACAGCCTTTTGAAGATAAATTTCATTTTTTTTCTTTAAACAGCGATATCTAAGTCACAAAAAATCTAAATTAGGCTCTTAATAAACGATATTAAACCTAAAGAATTAAAGTTTATGAAGCAATCTTTTACAAGTACAAAAAAAAATTATTGAAGCCTGTGTGAACTGAGAAAGTGGATCCAAGGTTTTCAAATTTTAGTGCAGTTTTGTGAATTGCTTTATAGGAGCATTAAATTTCTAGTTAAGAAAAAAACAATGTATGGTATCTAAGAGCTAAAAGAAAGACCTTTAATTTGCTTTTTTACCGCTCTCTCTAGGTCAATTCTAGCCAAAGTTACGCTGGTTTAGAGTCGGTGCTATTTTAACGCAAAATTTATGTGTTTCCTTAATTTTTGTATGAAGTGTATTTATTATAAAAATGAAATTCTTCCCAGGCTACGTAGGTTCGGGCCTACTTATTTATTGTTTAAATATTTGTTTATAACAATCAAATTCTCCGCCGAGTTGTGTGGTTATGGGGCCTATGTATTAATTGTTTAAATATTTGTTTATAACAATTAAATTCTTTCCCGGGTAGGTGTCGGGCCTAGTGTGGTTATCAGGCCTATGTATTAGATCTCATCGTGGGAAAGAATCGGCCCCATGCGCGAAGCTTGTTTGCACAATAGAATAATATGAAAATGGCTTCTCGATGGTTAGGAATCGTTCCTACGTTTGGAACTTTTTGATTGCACATACATTTGACTCGAATGGCACACTGTCATAGTAGGAAATTAATCCCAAAGCAGTAATTATTTAATTCCACAACATTGTAGATAATTGCTTCCACCTTTGGCCGAGAATATCCAAAATTTTTTGTTTGCAATCAATTCTGAAGTACTCTAGGTTTCTTCTTTATGCTGATGATATCAAGATCTTCCACTCTATCGCACCCCAATGAACGCATCTAATGTACAGCATTACTTCGTTGCCCTGTCTGATTGAGCATCTAGTATTGGCCTGAAGCTTAATTCTGGGAAGTGTAACGCTATAACTTTCAATAGACAAAGGGGAAGCATGTTATACAATTATTACATCAATGTATGTTGCGTTGGGCTGTGTAGCCCGTTATAAATAAATAAATATAAATATTTAATACCTTCTTGGCCTATTTCCACATACCCATTTTTATCTAGCAATCAATTCCATAATTTAATTGTTATTTTCCTACTTCCTCTCAGATATATCTTAGTATCCCTTATGCATATTTCTTATAATTTCTTCATCTTCACTATCCGTTTACACTTTCATATCTCCATTCCGTACAATAATAATACATTGTGCAAGAAGGGGAGAAAGTAACGTATTCCTCCTGCACGAGTCGGAGTCGAGGGCGCCGAAGACGCCCAAGCACTCGCCTTCGACTTTTGTTTTCGCCTCTGCCCAGTGTTGCAACCTTCACACTCGTGAAATATTTCTCTTTCCGCACTAGTTATTCAATGTACTATTTCTATACTGAAATAAATGTACTTTGCGTAATTGTATCATAACATACTATTACATTCTTACAAGATTATTTTGAAATGATGCATTATCTAGTAAAGACATTAGAAATGATTATAAATATACATAATTTTTTATTACAGATTTATATCAAGATTTATAAAAAGGGACCACCAGCAAGAAATTCCATAAAGAACACGAAGGAAAAAAATTTCTATAAAAAATAAGAAATAAAATATATATTATATGTATACAGTTTTTTTTTATTAAATATATTTTTAAAAATATATTTCATTTAAAACAGTTCTCACTATTTTTTATTTGAAACCCTATTGCTCTCCTTTATCCTCACCTCTACTCTGTCATCTCTTTTCAAACCATATGTGTATAGTCAATTAGGAAATTAACGTTGTTTTTTCTTAAATAAAATGTTTTAATGCAGTAATTACTTTTTCCGAATTTTATACTTCTACGAATTGTTTAAAATAAAATAAATAATCTGTTTGTAAGTAACTGCTTTTTTAAAATTATCACACGCCTTGTTATACATTAATTAAACATTTAAAAAAAAAATTATTTGCTACTTACAAGGAGAACACATGACATTCGGGTGGCAGATTCCATGCAAACTGAGTCATACGTTTTTCCTTGGCCCATCGATCACTTATCTGGAGTTTTAGAGCCTAACATTAAGCTTAATTAAGTTGAATTAAGTTCTTTGACGCAACAATTTTATGCTAAAAAATCGATTTTTTAGCATAAAACTTAAATATGAATTAATAAAATAACAAATAAATATACAAATAACTTTACCTTTCATTCAACATGATGAAATTGATTTCATTTGTTACTTTCCACGTGAATATTAACTCCTGAAAAAAGAAAAAACAATTACAAAGTACCATTTTAAAAAAATTAATAATTATTATTTTTTTAAATGAATAACAACTTACTTAATGCTTCTTATTCGTGTAAATATGTATAGATGTAAATAAACTGAAGCACTAGGTGCTGGAAAATTAGTGCAAAACTTTAGAAAACATCCTTTGATTGTCAGCCTATGCAAGCATGATGTTTCTTGAATCAGCTGTTTGTTTCCTTTTTGTCTTAGTCTCTCTCTCTCTCTCTATCCCCCTCTTTACCGATGAAACTATCGTTGAAAACATATATTTCCTGATGCTAATGATAAAACGTCGGATACAATTCTAAAACTTGAAGAGATGATAACAACTTTTAGAGAATCGTCCAACCGGAATATTAAGCAACTAGTTATATTTTTATTTAAACTAAGATCAGGAAACTCAGATGAATTAAATAGCTTTTATTTTGTGCATTACTAAAAATTTAGAAAGTTCTATCAATTCTATTTTAAAGTATTTCCGAGAACATGTTTTTCCTAAACATTTTGGAGTTGAATCGCATTCAAGAGAATTCTTTTTACAACAAACAGCAAAAGATGCTGGATTTTTACACAATTCCGATGATGCTCTATATATTATATGTGATGGCACTTATTTGCGTCATGAAAAAAGTGCAAAAAATGCTTACCAACGGAAATCTTTTTCTGGGCAGAAAAAAGTCCCATTATGTAAGTCCTTTAGGATTTGTGCGACAAATGGTTATGTAATTGAACTAGCCATTTGAAGGAAAGCTTAATGATGCTCAAATTCTTCAACAAGTATTGAAAGATCCACATGGAATAAGCAGCATATTAAAAAAAGGAGATGTTTTTATTTTAAACTGTGGATTTAGAGATGTTAAAGATTTCATAAAACAAGAAGGATTTAAAGTTTTAATGCCTGCTTTAAACGGAAAACGAGATCAATTAATAACAGCAGAGTCTAATGAGTCACGATTCGTTACTAAAATTCGTTGGTGGGTAGAAGCTGTACATGGAATGATTTCACAAAAATATCAATTATTACATAATCAGTTTAAAAATAAACTTTTACCTAATGCTGCGACGTATTGTAAAACGGCATGCTTTCTTCTTAACTTAACAGGAAAACGTCTTAACTCTGACTGTGATAATTTAGAAACTATTGTAGAGCGAATCAAGTTACAAAAGTTTACTGTTATCAGTTTAGCTGAAAGAGTTGCAAATGCCAATCACAGTCGAAAGTCCGTTCCATTCAAAGAAATATCTTCAGATGACTTGCTTGATTTTCCAGAATTCACATTAGAAGACTTAGAACTTTTTTTTAGCGTGTCTTATCAACTTGCTCAAGCTATTTTTTATCTAGGTGAAATTCTTGAAGATAATAACTCTCTTGATTAGTTAGTAAGATTTGATTTCAAATCTTATAACATCTGATTCTTCCCTTAATAACGTAATGATGTGGGAATCGATCCAATAAAGGGTTATTGCTGCAACTGCGCAAATGGCTTATGGACTGTTGGATGTTGCTCCCACATAGCAGCTTTTATATACCATTTATCTTACGGAAGATATTTATCGAAAATCATTCGATCTGCTGAAATACTCATGAATCTTTTTGATAACAATAATATTGTCCCTGTAATTGATGACGATAACGACGAGGACTAAATAGTATCTTTTATCTAACCAACAAATCATAAGAAAAATAATAAATATATGATAACATTTTAAGTGATTAGTTCTTCGTGTAGAATGATTATATAGAATTATATGTATTATATTTTAACATGGTTAATTAGTAGTGTAAATATAACAAATGGTTATGCAATATTAAAATTAAAAAATTCTATATTTACATAAATATCAATTTAATAATAAAAATATTTTCAAATTCAATAAAAAATAAATTAATCTTTGAACCAATTATTATTTTAACCATATTTATCATTGATTAACATTTTTAAGTCCTGATTTTGGTTAAAAGAAAAGACCTCAAATCTATTAATTAATTATCTCAGAAATGTGAAATTTCAATAAAGATTTTATTTCAAATAGTAATATTAGTTTGAATTTTGACTCTTTACAGTTAGGTTTCCTCGATTATAAAACAATTGGATTGAGTATGGATCTAGTGAGGAGACTCCACCAATTACTTTAGTTGTTGACATTTAATTAGAAATGAATGCGATTTAAATTTGTGATTTGGACTTACTGTCTCCTGTGAAGGACGCGCTAGTCCCACTAGCGCAAAACGAGGATATAAAAGATGTCCTTTGTCGTGTGAGTGGACTGAAGGGTAAATAAACTAGTAGACACTTTTCACTTACTTTTAAGAGACTTTATTATTATCGCCTTTTCACAAAGAACCGCGATATTAATACAATATGATTTGCAAACAGATATAATTTTCGAATATTCAATCTCTAAGTTAGCAATGGCGAATAGATTTTAATGTACGTGTGATAAAGACGACACGGACTCCGTTATATGCGTATATATCGGCGTTTTACAGAGCGAGTATAATTACCGGCCTTATTTCGTGGATCTTGACGGACTGCCGTATTTGACGTGCGGTCCGTATTTATAATAAGAAATTGTCCTAAATTAGTGAAGCAATTCTTTATTTCGCATGTCTGCAAGTTATCAGAAAATTTGAAAGGAAGTTTGCTTCATTATTCGGAAATTTGTACTAAATTGTGGGTTTTGAACCCCTGACTTTGCATTTCGAAAGATGTGAGTGGCCTAAAATTTAGTTTGGAAATCCTTTCTTTTAAACTTACCGTTGATGAAATATGTCGGAATTTTAATAAATGATTTTTGAAGTCATTTGAATTTAAATTAAAAAGATACGTCTTGGAACGTAACATTTCGGCACTGAAGATTGTTTCATGGAGGTGCAACAATAGAATGAGAAAAGAGAATGTTTCATCAATGGTAAGTTTTTACAATTTTTGAATTTCGCGCGCGAAATTGATATGCCTGGTATAATTTTGCTCTATGGCGCTGCGGCTGGAGTGGTTTCTTGCGGCTAATGGTCCGGGTGGTGCCATCTGTTGATCACAGTTTGAATTAGTTTATCCGTGGATTCGAATTTCGCTGAATTTAAAAAGTGCAAAATAATGTGATAATTTGCCAGTGCAGAATAGACTCTGAATGTCATAGCAGTTTTTCCTATTGAGTTAACATTATGACTCGTCCTTACGACTTAAATTTTTTAAGTAATTTTATCCTAATTTTACCTTAGCATTTATTATACAAGTTAGTAATAATAAGAATTTTCTTTCTCTCTCCTTTTTTTTCTAGCTTAATGAAAACTCCCTCCTTGGGTGCTTTGCCAGGACTTTGGCGCGGAGACTCGGCGTTACCCTGGAGAGCTTTGTAGTCGTAAGGACAACTCTGCAGGTCCGTTTGGCGTGCCATGAAGAATCGTGGTAGGCCTTAGTGCGGAGATGTTTTTTTCCGAAGGTTTCTCGGATTCACTATTGCTTTAATTGATGATTACGGCGTCGAAATGTTATGTAATTATTGCTTGAATAAAAGAAACCCTGGTGATTTTTAATTGATATAATCTTTTATTATTTTCTTTTTTATAAATCCTATTATCCATCTAATGCCTTTCCAAAAGAAAAATAAAAGTACTTCCCAGTAGGGGATAATTACAAAAATGTACATTTTGGAAGAAAAAAAAATAGTAAAGAGGGTAGTAATGAAATGCGTTTTACATTCAATTCGAAATTTGACTCCGTTGGAGCAGGGATGTTAATACAACCTGCTTATGTGTAATACACGTGTAATGAACGTGTAGGATATGTGTATTGGACGAGGCGTACTGCGCGATTTACGCTGCGAGATTTTTCATATATTTTAACGTATTGGTTAATTGTTGTTCCTGTGCTGAAGTTTTTTTATGATTTTATCATGGGTAAGTACAAATAATATCTTCTATAGATTTTTTAATCTTATTTAACTATTTTAAGTTCTTAAAAAAAAAAATGATGTTTGAAGTAATGTTTTTTCTGTATATTAAAATATCTGGACAAAAACTTGAAAGATCACTTTACATATTTTCAGATTCAACTTTAATATCTTTTATGCAAAATGCATAGACACACAAGAATTGAGTGGACCAATTTTATTAAATTACTCAATGAACATAGTGGAAAAATTGAAGCTGCTATGTGTGAGTTTTGTGGGAAAATTATTAAAACTTTTGCAAGTGAAAGGCTGCAAATCCACAGGTAACAATTATATCTTATTTATTTGTTTTATAAATCTGATCTAACATTAGATTCAATATGTTTTAGAAATTCATGTAATAATAAAGATGTACACAGGGAAGGCAATGCTGAAAGTATTATCACTGATGAAAACAAGCAAGTCGAAGAAAATAATACAGTAAGTTATTGCTATAATTATCATCACTTGTACACATGAATATTTCATCAACTTGTAGTCATAATTCTTGCACAAGTTTGTATATAAAACTTAGTTTTGCAGATATATTTCTATTTAAAATCTGTCAGCAATTAATTATTAACAGTTTTTTTACTCAATATAAAAATAATAAGATATTAATCGTTAAAACAAACAATACATTAAATGATAACAAGAAAATAATATATTAAATAGAACATTTTATATAATAATTACTGTCAGAAATATAATGGTTTTCCATATACTTTGATCCGCAGAATTCAAATTTAAAGTTATTTAGCCTATCATTTTCCATTTTTTAAATTCACCACAATCACGTAACCCAAAAGGAAAGCATTACTTAATAATAAACAAATAATTAAATAAATAAATGATAAACTCCTTCACCACATAATACGGGAAAAAATATTAATTAATATTAAACAATTAATTCACTAACTAAACTTTACATCCCTCAACCACATAACCCAGGTAAAAGTATTAACCTTTCGCTCCAGGACTGATCCATATATGGACCAGCATTCCGTGTGGCGACTTGTCATAAGAAGTTCATTCACTTAAGTCATGAAATTCAGCTAAAATGCGAGGTCAATTTTAAAGGAAAAATCCCCGGAGCAAAAAGGTTAAGTAATAAATAAATAATGAAAGATAAACTGTACTCGTCTCAACCACATAACCCGTGCAAAAATAAAAATTAATAATAAACAAATTATCCAACTAAACTGTGTACCTCTTAACAGGATAACCCAGGGAAAAATTCTAATTAATAATAAACAGTGTAAATTAAACAAATACACTGAACACCCCTCAACCACGAATCCCGGGAAAAAGCCTTAAATAATAAATAAATAATGAAACATAAATTGTACACGTCTCAACCACATAACCCGCGGAAAAATAAAAATTAATAATAAATAATAAATTATTCAACTAAACTATAGACCTGTTAAAAGCATAATCCAGGGAAAAATTCTAATTAATAATAAACAATAAACTAAATAAATTCACTGTACAGCCCACAACCCTGTAACCCAAGGGAACGCACCAAGCAATAATAAGTAAATAATTAAACAAATAAACTGTAAAACCAAAACCACTTCAACCGGGGAAAAATTTTTCACCTTGAACTCTCAAACCAATAACCCTTAAACTTTGAAGCCTTAAACCCTCAACCTTTGAGCCCTGAAACCTCAAACCCTCAACCCAATAACCCTTAAACTCCGAAGTCTTTAACCATCAAAACTTAAGCCATTATACCTTCAACCCTTAACCAAATAAACTTCAATCCCTAAAACTTTAAACTCTCAAATCCTCAACCCTTAAAACTCTCAACCCTTAATCCCTGCATCCTCAAACCATCAACCCTTAAACTCGGAAGCCTTAAGGGGGTTATATACTGATTTTTTCCCCATGTAAAAAGCCCTGAAAAAAAAATCTGTATGATTATGGCTTCTTTTGATAATACCTATTAAAAATATAGCATATGTTGATCAAATGGGCCC
>JAWWEO010019980.1:0-11723 GCA_035582975.1 Ormyrus labotus | reverse complement strand
AAAATACATAAAAAACACTTGGGTGGAGTCGTGGACCTCCATCGGCCACAAAACCCCTTCTGCTCCCGCACTACCTCCATATAATAATGGAATAAAATTTTTTGTGTTTGGTCTATACGCTAGTCTATACGAATAATGTTGGACTACAGTTAAATAATCATGTTTTGAAGAATCAGGTTTTTTATTATATAGAAATTACATATTAAACATCCGAGTAAATTCCGTTTTACTTTTGAATGAATTTGTTGTGATGTCCATGTGAATTTTACACGAAATAATGATTTCATATCATCGTTCATTATTAGCTGTAAATTTAGCTAGATATACAGATTGTATATGTAACTGAATTTTATACAAAAAATTCATTTAAATTCTTATTCAAAATTTTATTAATTTATTTTTAAATTTATTATAATCTTAAATATTTTGTACATTTGTTTATTATTTTAGATATATAATTGGATATATTGAAGAAATGATCAATGAAGAAAAGTTTTTTAATAAAGATAAAAAAGAATTTAAGATTTTCAAATTTATTATAAATAACAATGGCGGAGTACGTATTCAATGTAATATTTACAATGACATGATTTCACAAATAATTTCACAATTAAAATTATAAGACTAATGTTAACAACCAAATCAAATAGTAATTTAATGTGATGATAAAATTTTATTGATTGAATTATTAAGTAGAAATGATAAGTTAAATACAAAATAAAGAAAAAAATTTTTTTTTTAGTTAAGCATTATATTTTACAGTAAATTAGTGCTGAATCGGATTGCTAACTTTAACCATTAAAATAATTAATAATTATAATATACATATATATAAATTTTTCAGAAAATTTTATTAGATAATGTATCTGTCGTGAAAGCAAAGCATTACAACGAAGGAAATATCTTTTTCGAATTAAATTTTCAATTTATTTCCATAATCACTCATTTAGGACAATTTAATATCAATAAAAATATAAAACCAATTCAAATTAAATTTACTGAAATACTATTAAAGGATATATTAGTAAGTATATTCACAAATGTTATATTACGTTCACAAATATCATTTTAAATTTATTTTGTTAAGCAATTAATTATGTAAATAACGGATAAAATAAATATACAATTTTATAGAAATTCAAGGATATTTAAAAAACCAATCCATACAAAAATAAAAAAACAATAATTACGAATATTTTGGTACAATAACTGATGGAAATTATAAATTAGAAACAAGTGTAATAATTACAGATACAGATAAAGATCTTATACAGATAGAAAAAGGAACAAAATTAGAAATTATAGGAGATCTACAAGAAAATGGTATTTATAAATTAATATACGCTACAAATAGTATATTACACCCCTAGGGAGAGAAAGAATTGGCAAGCTTACCCTCGTTATACCCTCGCCTTCAGTTCGGGTACCATTTTACAACAGCTATGGTTTGCCATTTTATCTTCCGAGGAGTGTATACTATTTTTTGCGTAGCGAGGCCGAAAATACAACGTTCTTGATCCGGCACCATCATGTAAGAAAGTAGTACTTTCGGCCTGCTAGGTAAAAAAATTTATACATTAATTATATAACTTATTTTAGGCTCAGAAATATTTTTAATAAAGGTAAAAAAATATACTAACTTATAATAGTATTTTTCGACACTGGTGTGGAAGTTGATTATTTACCTCGTGAGACATTTTTCTCCCGAGCGAAGCGAGGTAAATAATCAACTTAAACACTAGTATCGAACATTATTTTATACCACGAGCGCCGAAAAATCATTTTAAAGTCGTGATTTTGAGGTTAGAGTGGTATAAATATATTTTTATTATTGCACGGCTGGACTAGTAACTCTACGGAAATTTTAAAAGATTTAAATAAAACTTCAGATTCTAATCATTTAATTAAAATCGATTCAAAAGAGAACGACGGTGAAAAAATTCTAGGTTTAAAATGGCTAAATTTATCAGTAGAATTGTCGTTTAATATTAATGATAGTAAAATTTCGCGAGAATTATATGAAGGCAAAATTAGACCGTCAAAAAGACAATTTTTAGGAATAATTATGTCGTGTTTCGATCCCCTCGGATTTTTGACACCTTTTACAATTCAATCACGATTATTAATGCAAGAGATGTGGAACAGTAAAATAAATTGGGATGATTATTTACGCGACGATGAATTTTTTCATTGGAAGCAATGGTTACAAGATTTTAAGTATGTAAAATCGTGTCGCATCGATAGATGTTATCAATTTCAGAGTGAACAGCTGAGGTTCGCGGAATTACACGCTTTTTGTGATGCGAGCAGTAAAGCTTATGCGGCGGTTGCGTTTTGGCGTTTTCTTTTAGATAAAGAAAGGTTTCACAGCCATTATTATGGCAAAGAGTCGCGTCGCGCCATTAAAAGTTATGACAATTCCTCGATTAGAGCTTCAAGCAGCGGTTTTAGCTACAAGATTAGCAAAAACAATTATCGAAGAACATGAGTTTAAAATCATTCGTCGTGTTTTCTGGTCCGACTCTAAAACGGTACTGCACTGGATAAACAAAGATCCGAGAATGTTCAAGATTTTCGTCGCGAATCGACTAAGCGAAATTTCAGAAAATAGTCAAGCTTCGAAATGGAAGTGGGTACCTACGCGAGAAAATCCAGCAGACGATGGCACTAGGTCCACACCTAATACTTTGATTAAAAACAGCAGATGGTTATTGGCCCAGCTTTCCTTCGAAAGCCAGAATCGCAGTGGCCAAAATCCGATGTATTAAGTAAAGTTGCCGAAATTGATTCAGAATATGTAAAAAATAAAATAATTACGCATGTAGCAATTAAACAAATCTCAATAATAGATATTTCACGTTTTTCCACGTGGATTCGCTTTCTAATGAGTTTAACCCGAGTTTTTCAAGCTATTGACCTTTGGAAAAAACGTTTTCATACTTCATTAGAAGCTAAATTTAAAGCAGAAGAATACAGTATTCAAATAAGTCAATCTACGTCATGTTACGATGAGATAAATTGTTTAAAAAATACAAAACAAAAATAGATATATTTAAATTCTATTAATAATTAAAATAATAATAATTAAATTAATTATATAAATTAATTTAATTATTAATAATAATAATTAAATTAATTATTAAATTAATTATTACTAATAATTTTTAATATTTAAATATTTAAATTCTCCCGAGCTCTATGTCTCTTCTCACTCTTCCTCGCTGAGCGGCCCCAGCTCGTTACAGCATATGTAATGGCAGAAAATAACAGAATAAACTTAAAAAAAAAAAAAACTAAAACCAATTACGTAATGAATGTTACCAAGGTTTAATAGATCATGTCATAAATAGTGCATCAAATATATCAGAAAATTTTGAAAAAAAAAGAAAAATTAGGAAATTTATTTATTCACATAACCATCAACTTATAATAGGCAGTCCGAGGTACATGCAACAGCATTATCAAGATGCAATGGCTGTAGTAAGAAATATTGCTAGACCGGATTTATTTATAATTATAACATGTAAACCTAAGTGGAAAAAATAAAAAAATATATTGAAAAACTTTCCTATCAGAACTACTCCAAATGATATACGTAATATTACAGTTAGATTATATTTTACAAAATTTAATAGTTTACTTAACGATATGATAAAGAATGAAGCTTTCGGGCCCGTTTTAGTGTATGTATTTACAATTGAATTTCAGAAAAGAGGCTTACCACATGCCCATTTTATAGTAACGTTAAATCATAATAATAAATTATAACAACAGATACAATTGACAAACATATGTCTGCTGAAATACCATCTGATAATAATAAAACATTACAAAAATTAGTTATAAAACACATGCTACACGGACCGAATAATGAAAATTCTTCGTGTTTTGATAAGTCTAATAAAGCTTGTAAAAAAAAATTTCCTAAACAGTTCCAATCATTAAAAGCATTTCAAAAAAAAGTTTATCCTCAATATAAACGAACAAATAATTCTTGTGATATCCACATAGCACCAAAGCTTTCCAACGGAAGTTTCACGTAATATTACACAGAAAGATTTGTTAAAGTTTGTAGGAAAGTATATGAAATTTTCCGGAATATTACACGAAAGCATTCGAAGATAGCTTTCTATAACATTTATGTAACCTAACAAAAAAGAATAAAAGAAAGCAAAAGTCGAATCTTACATGAAATCTTTTAGGAAGCTTACAAAATCATTACAAAGAATGTTCCAAATATCCAGACAGGAATCTTTCATGAAAAATAACAAAAAGATTTTAGGAAGCCTATGGATATCATACAATGAATACCAAATGGAAAGCTTAATAAAAGTTAAAAGAAATATTAAAGTAACTTTCCAATAAATATTCGACTACACCTTACAAAAACCATTCATGAAAGATTGCAGGAAGACTCCACACGAAATTTATGAAAGCATAAATAAAAACATCATGCGAAGATTCCCACGCAGACTATTTTTAATCTTAAGATGAAATATTCCCCCGAATCTTCCAGCAAGATTATCTTAATCAATCAGTAGCACTTTCATTCAAAGTTTCATTAATCTTTCAAGTAAGATTACCGTTAGATTACTAGAAAACTTTGAAGAGATAAAAAATGTAGTTGTACACAGATTACTATGAACATTACTGTAACATTACTGAAAGCTTTCACTTTTATATTCCACGAAAAGCGTGCGAAAAGATAACGTAACACACTTCAATATCTTACAAGACTCATTCATTGCAAAGATTGTAGGACGATTCCACGCAAAATTTATGCAAACATAAATAAAAACATCATGTAAAGATTCCCACTATTTTTAAACTTAAGTTGAAATATTCCCCGAAATCTTCGAGCAACATTCTCTTTATCAATTAGGCTTTCTTTCATTGAAAGCTTCATTAATCTTTCAAGTAAGATTACTGTTAGATTGCTGTAAAATTTTGAAGGGATAAAAAGAGTATATATGTTGATAGATTACCACGAGCATTATTGTAACATTACTGAAAGCTTTCACTTTTATATTCCACGAAAAGCGTGCGAAAACATAACGTAACAGATTCCAGTGACCTTCCAATGAATGTTAGATTATACCTTACAAGAAACATTTACGGAAGATTGCAGAATGACTCCTTACGATATTTATGAAAGTTTGAATAAAAACCTCGTACGGAGATTCCCCACGCACATATCATAAAAGCCTCGCTGTAAAACTTTCAAGAAATATTACAGTATAAGATTCCCATAAGCTTTCTGTAAGTTAAAAGAAACTCTCAATAAGCTTCTATTGGAATGTTCCAAAAAAGCTTCCCTTAAGTTTAAGGAAACATAACAAGATTCGAAAAGTGCGAATGGGGAATATTACATAAAATATTTCAGAAAGGTTCCTATAAGCTTCCCCGAAACATTCCAAGAACGGATATAGAAATATTTTATGGGATATTCCGAGAAAGACTACGGTGAGCTCTTTGAAAGATTGACGTTTAACATTCCCTGAAAGCTTACAGGAAATTTGTAAAAATAGATTTCAGCAAGCTTCCAGGGAACATTGCATTCTAACTTGCAAGAAACTTTCATCTAATGTTAAAGGAAGCATTATTGTAACAATTCGGTATTGTATTACAGAAAGCTAAAGTGCAGCTTACGGAAAACTAGCCTGCAACATTCCATTGAAAGGTTTCAAGAAAACTTCCTGTAGTGTTCACAGAAAGGAAAAAAAGAGATTCCAAAAATGCGAAAGTTGAATATTATATGAAAACTTTCAAGTTCCTGTAAGCTTACGCGAAACATTGCAAGTAATATTCAACTTTTGCACTTTTCGAATCTTTCTTTTTCCATTCTGTGAACCTTACGGGAAGTTTTCTTGAAACCTTTGAGTAGAATGTTACAGGCAGGTTTTCCGTAAGTTTCAGTTCAGTTCTCTGTAATATATTACCGAAATCTTACAGTAATGCTTCCCTTAAACTTCCAAGAAAGTTTCTTGCAAGTTAGAATGTAATATTTCCTGGAAGCTTGCTGAAATGTGCACTACAAGTTTCCCCTAAGTTTTCAGTGAAGGTTACGCTTGAGTCTTTAAAATAGCTTAACATAGTCTTTCTCGGAATATTCCATGAAATATTTCAGTATCCGTTCGGGAAATATTTTTTACAAGTTTTACATTATATTTCGTGGAATATTCCTAACATTGAACTGTCCTAGACATGTTCATCTTCCAGAAAGTTTTCAATGAAAGCTTCCTGGAAGATTCCAGCAATTTTCCGTGCTATGTGGGGAATTATAGATATCGAATTAAAATAAATAATGCAGTTATTAAAGTAGATAATTCAATGGTACTTCCTTACAATAATTTTTTGTTAGAAAAAAATGTTATCTCATAAATGTTAAATATTGCACATCAATTCAAAGTATTAAATATGTTTTTGATTATGTACATAAAGGAAGCGATAGAGCTTTTTGTCAATTAAAAAAAAAATGATGAGCCAGAACATGAAATATTTGACGAAATAAATGAATATATTGATGGTCGATATTTAAGTCCAATGGAAGGAGCATGGCGATTACAAGAATTCCCTTTATATGAAAGTAGTCATATTGTTATCCGTTTGGGAGTTCATACAGAGAATCAACAAAAAATCGTTTTTGAAGAAAATAATGAATTGAATTATAAGGCTCTTGATAAATGGCAAACGACTTTAACTACATGGTTTGAGTTAAATAAAACAGATAAATTTGCAAGTAACACAATAGTACATTATGCAACAACGGGCCAAAGTAGAAGATTTTTCCCGCGGGTGAGTTTACTGCTCCAACGAAGCGAGTATCGTTCATACAATTTATAACTATTTCATTTTTATTTTTGATGTAGACATTTTTTGTTTTAATATTTTTATCTGCTATTAGTTGTATTTTTATTGTTTTTTGCTTCCTCCTAGAGGAAGCTTTGTGATAGTAATTTTTGCAGTTGTTCGAAAAACCTGTTGTAATTGTATTTTAAGGTGTCAGGAACAAGAATAAATAGTTTTTCAAAAATGTTTGTATGGATGTGTCTGTGTGTGTGTGTGTGTGTGTGTGTGTGTGTGTGAGTGTATATGCCGTATCTCAGTTTCTACTGAACAGATTTTCATCGTTTACAGCTCATTTTTTTGGCTTTTTTTTGTGATGGCGGCAAAAAAAATCTTTTTTTGTTTAGCTTATTTGTTTTTGTTTTATCGTAAATTTTCGATTTTTGAAAAACTTAATTTTAATTTTTTTCAATGATAGGATTGAGATATTTGAATAGAACAAAGGCCAATTTAAAGAGCATAAAAATATCTATAATTTCAGAGAAAAAAAGTTAGCCTAGCTCTCATGGTTTTTTGTTTTTAATAAAAACCTGTTTTTTTTTATTATCAACTGCTCTGAAGGAATTTTTGGTAATTAAGAATCTGTAGAGCTATAATCTGCAAAAATTTTAAGTCAGTTTGTTAATTAATTTTTCAATAAAAAGCTGAAAACTGAAAAAAATGAGTTTTATATGTCGAACGATTACGGGAGTAAAAAAGCTTTAAATTACTTGAAATTTTGGGAAAAGATAGATCTTTTACATGTTCAGAGCTGTATAGTTTTTTTTGCTTATGAAACGTATTAGTTCAAAAGATATTAAAGTTTTATTTATTTTGTTTCAATTTTTTGAATAGCTGTATCTTAGTGAATAATCGATTTCTTTCAATGATCGACAACTTATTTTTTTCGTTTTTAACTAAACTTTCAAAATTCAAAAGAATTTTTGAAATCATCTACTACTTTTTGTTTTATAACGATTTTAAGTTATGTATGGTATCGCGATTATATATATAACACAGTACTGTCATATTTTTATTATTATTATTTTATTATAACTTTTTACATTAGTTTTAGCAATACAGTTTGAATAAAATACAAAAAATTACTTTTCTGTCTCTAATATTAGTTAGAGAAAATACAATTTAGTTGAAATTTTTATTTAATTTTTTTCAAAACGAAGATAGTGTGAAACGGTAACACCAGGTTAAAATCGCCTTTATGCTCTTGTATTGAACATTATTTTTTGATACGACTTGTAAAAACCTTGATTTAGTGCATGATTTTTATTCAAGCTGGCGCGAAATCGAGCTTTGCGCAAGGAATTTCGAAAATTCTGCTTTTTAGGTTTAAAAGCTAACAAAATTTATATTTAAATTTTGTTAGCTTTTCATTAAATTCTAAAATGAGCATATAAAAATAAAATAATAATAAAAGCGAGATAATAATGGAACAATAAATTAGTTAGGAGGAAGCTAAGTGCCAATGACTTGGCAGCGGTTTTGTTCTGGGTTCTTTTCTTTTTAGAACTTTGAATATTTCAATAACAAAATTTATATTTAAACTTTGTTAGTTGTTCAATAAATTCTAAAATGGACATATGAAAATAAATTAATAATAAAAACGAGATAATAATGGAACGATAAATTAGTTAGGAGGAAGCTAACTGCCAATGACTTGACAGCGGTTTTTTGAATGGTAGAATTGAGATATTTTAATCGAACAAAGTCCATTTTAAAGAGTATAAAAATACTTATAACTTCAGAGAAAAAAATTTACTCTAGCCCTTATGGTTCTTTTGTTTTTAACAAAAATGTGTTTTTTTTAAAAGCTTATAATTCTTAATTGAAATAATCCACTGCTCTGAAGAAATTTTTGATAATTAAAAATATATAGAGCTATCTGTAAAAATTTCAAGCCATTTTGTCAATTAGTTTTTGAATAAAAATCTGAAAACTGAAAAAAATGAGTTTTCTATGTCCAACGATTACGGGAGAAAAAGGTTTTAAATTAGTTTAAATTTTGGGAAAAGGTAGATCTTTTGTATGTTCAGAGCTGTATAGTTTTTCTGCTGATGAAACTTATTAGATCAAAAGATATTAAGGTTTTATCTATTTTTTTCAATTTTTTGAGTAGCTATATCTTAGTGAATAATCAGTCTTTACAATGATCGGCGACTTATTTTCTTCGTCTTGAACTAAACTTTAAAAATTAGAAGAATTTTTAAAATTTATATACTATATTTTGTTTTATAACGATTTTAAATTATGCATCGTATCGTGATTATATATATCACATAGAACAATCATAGTTTTATTATTATTAATATTTTATTATGATTGTTTACGTTAGTTTTAGCAATATAGTTCAAATCAAATAAAAAAAGCTGATATCCAGGCATATACATACACACACACCTACACATACATCTATACAGACATTTTTCAAAAACTAATAATTACTAGAGAAAATTCAATTTACGTAAAAGTTTTATTTTATTTTCTTCAAAACAAAGATCATATAAAAGGTAACACCAGGGTAAAATCACATTTTTGCTCTTGTATTGAACGATATTTTTTTATATGACTTTTACAAAGCTAGATTTAACTTATGCATTTTTTTTTCAAGCTTGGGCGAAATCGAG
Source organism: Ormyrus labotus (assembly GCA_035582975.1). NCBI lineage: Eukaryota > Metazoa > Arthropoda > Insecta > Hymenoptera > Ormyridae > Ormyrus > Ormyrus labotus. The sequence goes on along the minus strand of JAWWEO010019980.1, from coordinate 2,256 downwards.
CTTTGTGCATGAAGTTCAAAAATTCTGTTTTAGGACTTCAAATGTTCCAATATTAAAATTTTTATTTAAATTTTGTTTGCTGTTTATTAAATTCTAAAATGGGCATATAAAACTAAATTAATAATACAAAAAAAGAGATAATATTGGTAGTGGTTTTGAATATGATATAAAGATAATTAAAAATATCTGCTAATTTTATGTACATTTATAAAAGTCAGATAGCGCAGCCCCTAACTTTTTAAAGATCGATTCAGATATTGTAATACTTAAAATAAAATTTAAACGATAAAATTAAAAATTTTCATTGAATAAAAAACAATTTTTTATTGAATTGCTGCTGAAATTCGCGCTTTTATAAATTTGAACTTAAATTTTCAATAATATATTGAATATTTTCATTATTCAATTTTTTTTAAATATAAAACAAATTTTGTTTTTTCCTTTCTTTTAGAGATTCTAAATGAAATTTCTAAATTCCCATACTAATCGAATGATAGTGGATAAGACTTTGGAATTTCGCGGAATATAACCAAATGATTATAGTGTAGATATTTTTGCTTTCTGAGTAATGAGTCGTATAATCGACGTCTGATAATTTAATTTAGAAACAGTTTTTATTGTTATTGTTATTGTTACTTGCATATTAATCAGCATGGGCTTAAACAAAGATTTTGTTTAATCCCTTAAAATTAAAAGTTTCATGAATTCCCTCATATGTTCATTCTAAAGTATATTTTTTCTTTAAATATTAAATTTTAATTCAAAATTATTGTCATTAAATTAATTAACGGTCTTGTATACATAGTTAATTTTTCTACAACCGTTGGTACATTTTTATATAATGATTTTAAGGATTTTTTTTTTAATCTTTTTATTTGATTAAATTCAAATTTCTTGTTTTTTGCGCAATATTTTTCTATATGTACGCAATAAGATTATTGAAGATTTGGCGGAGGGGTATTTTTAATTTTTCTAAAACAATTATAAAATATTATAAAGTAAAATATACTTTAATGCTGAAGTACAATCATATTTTTTATGCTTTTCTTAAAAAATGAATAAAAGTTTTAATATTTTCACAAAACGTGTTAATATTTCAGACATAAGTGATATTTATTTATTTATTACGATTAAAAAAAATTTTATTTCATCCTATTATATTTTTTTATTAATTTAATTAAAAAGTTAAAGATTAATATAATATTATAAAATTTAAATACACTTGAAATATTGAATCATGTAAATGTAAATTGCGGTATGTATTTATTCGACATGGCAATGCTTTACTTTAATATGAATTGCTTTTTTATCGAAGCTTTTAAATAAGTGCATTGTTTATGAAATTTTATTTAAATAAATGAGCCTTAGCAGCAGAAGAGTTTTAAAAAAGGCAGGCAAAAATTCAATCTATGAGTTGGTGTCCAGACTGTTTTTATAATAGAAGGGATAATGCAGCGCATGCGCGCCTGTAAAGAAGGAAAGATGCAGATAAAATAATGCTTGAGGAGACGGCAACGTCGCGTTCTCGTGCTCGCGTGGGAGAGGCGGTGAGTTTGTTTATCGGCTCGACACTTGGTGAGCTGACTAGCGGAACAGTGGAAAGTCGGTAGCTTGGTTTGTACGAATGACGGTCGAACACACGGAGAGCTCAAACTAGTAAACGAAGTCAGTGACGTACTACAGTTGTATACAATCGGTTCACGCGCATACGCAACTATCCAACGCTCTTTTTTATCTTTTACATGCAAGGAAATTCTTTCTTGAATTAAAGCTTTTTCGTTTTCCTTTCCCTTTCTTCTTCTTCTTTCTCTTTACCTTGTCCTTTCTCTGTCTCTGTCTGTCTCTCTCTTTCTGTCTGTTTCTCTCTCTTTCTCTCTCTCTCTCTCTCTTTCTCTCTCTTTCTCTCTCTCTCTCTCTGTCTGTATCTCTCTCTCTGTCTCTCTCTCTCTCTCTCTCTCTCTCTCTCTCTCTCTCCCTTATTTATTTTGTACAAATAAATACTTAGCTACTTTTCTCCTCTCCAATTTTGTCAGTCACTTCCTCTTTTTCTCTTCTCTATCTTTATTTTATTTGTTTGCTCCGTGGTATCTACAATTAATTATGTTTTACCGGTGCCTTCTATCAGTAGTTTAATAAACATAAGATCTATTATTTTTATGTTAATTATGTAATGAAGGATTGACGAACATACCGTGAGTGTATTTTACTCTTGTTCAAATAAAAATATTTTTTTTACAAATGTCACATATATTTATA
>JAWWEO010019979.1:0-11724 GCA_035582975.1 Ormyrus labotus | reverse complement strand
TTTAAACATTTTTTTCTATTAAAATTATTTATTTAACTACATTAATTAGATTTCTTTGACACACATTTTAATTCTATAAGCAAAGACTGAATACAAAATAACAAACTTGCATAAAAAATAACTTTTACGTATGTTTGAACTCGCTCAAACAACGCAATAACCCGTTAACTCAATGATTATTATTAAATTTATATATTAATTTTTTACTTTAAATAAAATAATGATTAACAGTTGATTAATTAAAATTTGATTATTCGTTATAAATCATAAAAAAAGATGCAACTTGATTAAAATTGTATTGCTAATAGAATTAAAATGTGTGTCAAAGAAATCTAATTAATGTAGGTAAATAAATAATTTCAATAGAAAAAAATGTTTAAATAATTAAATAACAATAAAAATACTCCAACTCATAATTAATAGCTCATAATTCATAGCTTGTTAATTAATAAACAAGCTTAATTAATTCACGAATTGAGCATAATAATTAAAATTTACTAATTTAATACTGTAATAATTAAATTAGTAAATCCGCTAAGATACCCAGGCCAAAATACACGTGGATACTGCAGAAACCTATCTGGATGCCATCCGCGTGGAATTCATCTCGATACGTAGACAAAAATCCATGTGGATACCAAAGAAATCCACGCGGATGGAACAAATATCCACGTAGATACCCAGACCAAAATCCACGTGGATGGCACACAAATCCGGCTAGATAACCAAGCCAAAATGTACGTGGATACTGCAGAAACCTACCTGGATGCCATCCGCGTGGAATCCATCTCGATACGTAGACAAAAATCCACGTGGATACCAAAGAAATCCACGCGGATGGAACAAATACCCACGTAGATACTTGGATGAAAATCTAGGTGGATGTCACAAAATCCACGTGGATGGCACACCAATCCGCCTAGATACCCAGGCCAAAATACACGTGGATACTGCAGAAATCCACGTGGAATCCATCTTGTTCCACGTAAATATCCACGTAGATAACCACGTGAATAATCCATGTGGATATCCTTCTGAAAATTTTCAATAGGGAAATTTAACCACGGTTGATATAATAGCGTGTATACTTATAAAATTCGAGGAGCCGTTCGGCAACAGATCGGGATTATATAACAGGTACGAAAAATAACATTACACGTTGATTCAAATATGAAACCGGTGGTACTTGGAGTAAGACACGTAGCTTCCCACTAAAGCCTAAAGTTGGGAGAGAATTGATTCGATTAGAGAAAGTCAATCTTTTACAACCATGGAAACAATCTAATGGGCGATCTCGACAGTAACAATAGTGAGGCTAAACTTAGCGGAGGTTTCAAGAAAACCTTGAATCCGCACTTACAAGGAGAGTCCATGATCTACGGGTCATGGATTGTACCCAGACTGAGCAAGGTCTGTCTTTTTACCCTATCGATAAACTCTTTGAAGTTCTTGGGTCTAACGCTGCCCCATACTCGAGCTATTCAAAGTAACATTTTGTTTCGACTGACCTCCTGGCCTGGACCTCTTAACAGCTAAATCTAATTTTACTCCTAGACACAGCGTATGCGCTTCCTGTAATCAAAATATACATGTGTATAAACACATCAAAGCCTAGAAAGCTTGATTGAGATACTCAAGCATTCAGAAATAAGCTAAGATATCATATTTTATCATTATTCTGCTTTAATGTATTTTAATAAATTATAAAATAAATCCCTACTTTAATTTTTTTAGAGATATGGAGCATCCAGGACAGTTCTGGAAGAATGCGAATATCCTGGAAAGTTATGTTTAATCTCCGAAAAGTCCTGGAACACAATGTTAAAGAAAGATATATGTAATATATATATATATACCAGGGGGGGGGGGGTTCCTCCTACTCGGTCCGCTCATCAACCCCCAATCATATAAGAAAGTTCTTTTGCTAAATAATATATTCATTAATAAATGAAATATTATAATAGTATTTTTCATTACATGTCCGAAAATGCGATTCTATGGCCGAGTATCCCGGAGATTGTGCGAGGCCGAAAAATCTCTTGCGGACGGGTTATGAACATTATTTTTCAGTATAATTAGCCGCGTAATTCGGTTTTGTGTCCTGGTATTGCGGACGCAGAATGCCATTTTCGCGTATACATGTCCGCAAATTGCAATTTTTCGACCGACAGGTTGAAAAAATGCAATTTCGAATATGTATCCGCAAAATGGCATTTTTGCTGGAAAGTTGGAAAGTTGCTTCATCTGAAAAAGCAATGTTTGATGGAAGATTAGGATTTTCAGATATGTGTACCGTCATGTCTTCACAAAACTCAATGCTACGATTGAAATTGCCTTCATTCAACTTATGAACCCCTAAATGTTTCATTAACGGATTAGATATAAATAGAAGACGAAAAAACACCCTTTTTTTTGGGAATTTTTTTTAACAACGGGTTTTATTATTTATAAAAAAATATTCTTAAATTTAAATTATCATCCAAAGAAGTTACATAAATTTTTTTGAATGAAAATAGTAAAAAATAACAGAGTTATAATAAATCTCGCAGCGGTCCAAAAAAAAGGTGTTTTGCGGTGTGCAGTAGAACTGAAGACTGGATCATCTCAAACAAAAAACCCGGCGATGTTAGTTAAATAATAACATTTTTGTGTACTTGAACGAACAAATTTTCAAAATATTAATTTTTGAGAAAATTGAGCATGTTCGAAGTGAAAATTCGCTTCCTTCGGTAAAAAATAGCTCATTTTCCGCTATAAAAAAAAGAGAAAAAAAATCTAAAGTACAATATCGATCATTCAAGTACACCAGAATTATGTTGTAAACAAAAGATTAAAATTTAGTAGTGATTGTTTGAGCCGTTCTCCAGATATCGTGCACACCGACTTAGAAAATATCATTTCGAGAAAAAAGGTTTGAGTACGATTTATATTGATTTAAATAACCCATAAACGTCCCACTGGGGTCTTTCGCGGCAAGGCCTCTTTTCATTTGAAATTACCGCCGTTTTCATGTTCGAAATACGGACTTATACTGTAAATAAAAAAAAAATAATAAAATTTTTATTTATTTTTTTATTTTTGTAACTAATTAAAAATTATTTTTTATGCAAAGAACATGAACTATTCTTTGAAGAGATAGTCAATGAACATCTATGAATTTTTTCAACTTATAAAACACTGTAGTTTATTCAGAAAAGTTGTATGTGGTTGGGGTCAAAATCGTCCCAGTGAGACCGTTACGTCTCATGAAGGAAATGGGACGTTTAAGGGTTAATAACATTCATTACTGCCCTTAGAGATCTGTTCACTTCACACCAGCCTCTCGTCGTAAGAAGTGTTATTCTTTCTCTTTTAGAGAGGTGTTGAATTTTGAGTCTACAGACTAGACCTTACTCAAATTTCAATCAGAATCAAGAAAGCAAAACTTGTAATGCTGATAAACGTTTAAAAATGATGAAAATTGTAATCTAGTATTTTTACGTAAAAGCTCTACCACATTTTTAGATGTAAACTACTGTACTCATGATTGATAGAAATTTTTGTATGATAAAAAATTTGGAATTCGATGCTTGTTTAAGTATCATTTTAAAACGAAACTCAAAACTGTAATTATTCCGTTTTTTAATTTTAATTAATTAATTTATTTCTGTGTCAATGTTTTTATTTGTTGTGAAGAAATTTAAATTAAAACTATACTTTTATCGATTTTTTTTATTATTCATGGGTTTGATGCTAGCATACTGATATTCAATAAGTAAATTTTTTTAATATCGTGGCGGACTTTTGTAAATAATATTTCGAATTTTCTCCTTTCTTGTGAAATTGCATAAAAACGGAATAATTTATTTGAAAGTTTACGATTAGTGAGTTACAAGTTCATAAGTTAGAGATTTATGCGAATGGGGTTTGTAAATTAAACGTCAGAGACATTATGGTAATCGATGTTAATATTTAAAAGTTAAAAGTTAGGAGACTCATGTTAATCTAGCGCCCCAAAGCGAACAGATTTTACTAAGTCCACGTCGTTATTCCTGGGTAAAAAAAAAATAAAGTTGACCTTGAAATGATCTGGAAGGTCCAGCTCAAGGTCGAATTATAGTTCACCAATGGATTACTCATTAAAAGTTGCTTTAAGAATGACCTTGACCTTTTACGTAAACCTGGATCATTCATAAAAACATTCAGTTGAACTTCAAGGTCAACCTTGACCTATGACCTGAGTACATGTTTGAAAATAAAATTTCCCGCGCTTTCGATTGCCGTTGTTGAGGACAGGAATTCAGGAGCAAGAAAGAAAGGCACTTACAATTTTAATTTTATTTATTTGTCTATTGCTGTTGTCTCTTCCGAGTCTAAAAGCGAAGTAAGTCGCCGCGCGCCATGCTCTCTTCTTTTAAAGGGCGCGCGCCGCTGGGCCGCAGCCGTTGCTCGTAAGAAAATTCGGAGAAATTTTTCAAAGGCGTCGCTTCGTTCCAAAGCAAGTACACCACGAACCAAGAAAGGCTTCAACAAAATCAGATTCTATTTTCGTTTTTAACTTCAAAACAATTTCTCCCAAGAAGGCAAAAGTGCTTGCAGCTCACTTTTAGCCAACGGCCTAGACTTGACGCAGAGTCTCGCCTTACTCGCTGGCCCTCCATAATCTCGAGACCGAGTCTCGCTGGGGTCAGACAGTCTCGGGACTCATGAAGATATCCCGAGCTGAGATGCTACAGCCGCGGATCGCCAAGCGACCCGCGCTGAAAGCTCACTTGCAAGACCTATTTACCTTTTGTTTTTCCCAATCAAAACTTACATAAATACTCAAACCTTTCTTTGTTTTACAAAATTTTCCATAACAAATAAATGACAAACCGTTCAAAGTATCGTTATAGAATGCATCGCCGCATAGCAAATTTACAAACAACAAGTTTTTACATTACAATATAATAATATATGTCAAGGCGCAGAGTAATGTAATTTCTTTCGTTTTTACATCGATTAATTAAATCACAATTTTAAAGCTGCGCGCTTTTTTTCTTGCCGCTCGCGAGCTTCCCATGAGCGCGCGACATTCCTTGCTCGCGAGCTTACCGAGAAGCGTGCGCTTGACCTCGCGCTTCAAAACAAAAAGCGCTCCGCCGAGCTTGAAGAAATTTTCCAAGCTCTTACACGCCTGACCCGTCGAATAAAAGACAAATTTCTTTTGTTTTACATTTTGTAAACGAAAATAAATTCCAATAATTAAACAAAGCACAAATTGAACGTCTAAATTCTAATGACGTAATTGAAAATTATGAACAGCTATTTCTAAAAAGGGCGTTTACCATAATTTTTAAATTTTAAATTGACGAGTGATAATAAATCTGAAATGTTTATTATTAAACCCGAAATACAAAACAAAATGTGTAAAATGCCTGCGTAAAAGGCCGTCATTCATTTTTAACAGCCATTGTCTTTGAAATGACCTCGAAGTTGAAGATTAAGGTCAAATTCAAGGTCACCATTGGATTGCTCGTTAAAAGTTACTCCAAGAATATATCATCTTTTTGAAAAATATTTTATCTGGAAAATTATTTAGGTATTTCGATACTATTTGGACACCCTGTATATTTCATCTATTGTGAGGTATTTACATCCTTATATATGACTCGTAAAATGTTTTTTAGTATTTTTTTAAATAATCTCGCAATGCAACTACAACAAATTGTTTCTAAGCACATAACATCGTATAAAATTTCATGAAAATTTTCATAGGTTATATGTATCGCAACGCCCGAGAAGATTTAGTTTTCTATTACTAGCGCGACGTTGTCACGTTTTCTACACTCGAAAGCATGTAGTCTCTATTTCTCTCCAACTAAGCTAACTTTTTCTCTCTTACCGAGGGAACCACCTTAAACGTGAAACCCATAAAACCGAAAATCTTAAACACAAAATTCCTAAACCCTTGAACGCGAAGTCCTTAAACCCCGAACCCTAAATATTTTACTTTTATAACCTTAATTAGCTAAATGGTGATCAAGCTTCTGCGGCAAGAGTAGGTGGCTAGTATATATAAGAATACGTAATATATAGAAATTGGATTTAGGGTTTGAAGTACAAGGGTTTGGATTTTAGGGATTTAGGTTTGAAATATAAGGGTTTGGGGTTTCGAATTCAAGAATTTGAGGTTTAAGTAGTGTATAAATTTTCGGATTTAATGATTTTGCTTTTAAGGGTAGGCTACAATCAAAAAAAAATTTGTATTTAATATTCTACATTTACAGAAATGTAACTATGTTTTAGTCCCATAAAAATAAAAAATGCAAGTTTAAGACCATTGTAAGTCAGCGAAACATTAAAGAAGTGAAAAAATGCTCTATTTTGAACAATATAATTATCAATAAAAAAAAACTGAAAAATTATTTTAAGAACAAAAGCCTCTGTAACTCTTTTGTAAACATAATAACCAAACTTCGTGCACAGTTTACGCTGGATTCAATGAAAATTGCTCCGTAAATCCCTTGCTCCTTATTTTGATGATTGAGCAATTTTGTAGTAAGTTTCAAGAAAACTAATTTACGGTTACATCATGTTTTGAATGGTTCGAAATAAAATTATACCTGTGCCATCGAAATGTATGTAGGCACATAAATTTTGAACCATACGTTTTTTTTTTGTTTTTTGAAATATAGAATCATGATTTTCAAAAATGCTCAAAAAGTTTTAAGCACGAATAAAAACAATTTGAGATTCATAAAATCGAGATACACAATTGATCGATTTTTTTTTTGGAGAAACTATGGGTGGCACATCTTTGATATTTGGGAATATTAAAGTTACTAATAAAAAGAAACTACAGTAATTTTTTGAAATAGACATTTTGAATGCTCAAAAATTTATAGTGAATTAATAAAAAATTTTTTTCAAAGGTACAATTGAAAATTTCGAATTAGTGCATTTTTTTTATAATTTATATTCTTTTACAGGCTTGCCCCGTATTAATGACGTAAATTTTTATCAACGAGCTTTCAACCACATTATCATAGAAAAATGTCCAAATGAGAAAAATTAAAAGTTTCATGGATATGCCCATAGAACGTTTCCAAATTAATTTAGCTTTTTCTACTTCCATTGCACTTGAAGATTTAAAAAAGTTCACTTCACATTTTCCAGATTCTTCATGTTTGTTTTTACAATCCTTAAATTCATCAAAATTTTCAGAAATTTCATTAAAAATTCATTTTTTTTTTGTTTTATTATTTAAAAAATAAGCGTTGAAATTTTTTAATTTTGATGAATGTTCTATCACATTTTTTGATACTTCTAGAACACATTTCTGACATAAAAAAATTGAGTTATGTGGTGATTTCTAACTATACCCTACATTTAATCTTTTCTGACCGGCATCATGAACGCACAAACAAAAAATTTTTTTTCGTGGATCTCTTATTCTTTTGTCCTAAAAACTTAAAACTTCTTGCCTCCCAAGACAAACACCGCTTAGGGCGTGAATTCAGATCCCTGTCAGTCCGAAAAGAAATGTCAGCCGAAATTTTCGGTAACGAGGGTGGAGCTCATACCTTGCTGGAGGATCGCGATGCACCTGATCTGCAGCCACTTTATTAAGTACAATGATTGCGCTTAGGGCATGAGTACTAATAAGGCTGGCTGTTGCGGGTTTCGCTCGTGAGCCTCGCTCGGTGAGGTCTTCCGTGGCTGGATCGGTAAGAGCGAACGGAATTGATTCGTACTGCGAAATCAAAATCCCTAGTCAAAGGGCAAACGTATACATGCTTTGTTTGCAAACACACCGACGACCCCCGTCGCTGTTGAGCATACCGTAAGGCAGCATAAATAGAGCGACGTTAAATAAGATTAAAAAAAATTTCGTTTAGTGTATATATTTTCTGATATAAATGCGTGTCCACATATGTGGACGCTAATACTATTTGGAATGAAAAGTTGCGTGGGAGTCGTTTATATATTCAAAAAAAACCGCTGCCAATTCATTGGCACTTAGCTTCCTCCTAACTAATTTATCGTTCCAATATTACCTTCGAGATTCATTAAAAACAATCGATTTATACAAACTATTCTATATTTAATTAATATTCTATACATACCTATATGTGACGGCATCTATAAGAAGCTAATTGACTTAGTAGGACTCTTTTGTAGAAAAATATTCTATATTTAATTAACTATTTATTTTTTTATTATTATTTTATTTTTGTGACCATTTTAGAATTTAATGAACAAAAAACAAAATTTAAATAAAAATTTTGTTATTGAAATATTTGAAATTGTAAAAAAACAGAATTTTTGAAGCTCAATGCGCAAAGTACGATTTCACGCAAACTTGAATAAAAATGCATGCGCTAAATCAAACTTTCTACAAGTCATATAAAAAAATAATGTTTAATTCAACAGTAAAAAGGTGATTTTAAGGATGTTACTACCAAATTTTGTTTTCTATAGAATGTTATGAATTCTTCTTAAATTAGTTCTAGAGAGCAAATTCTACATTTGGTTAAAATTTGAGAGCAATGACACGTACAGAAATGGAGATATTCAAGTTAGAGTTTTGATGTTTTAACATGTAAGTTATCTGGCGAATCGTTTATGAGTGAGGTTATTGTTAGATTTCTCTAAAACGGCTCTATAGATTTGTTCCAAAAAGTGGCATTAGATTAAGAAAAGTAGTAAAAATATTGTTATTTCAATCCCATGAAAATGACACGTACAGTTTTCGAGAAAAATTAATACAAACATGTCATTGTCGTGTGATTTTCACGGTCAGCTGCAATGGCCACGGTACGAGCGGCAACGTCGCAATCTCAGCGCGCACTGTGGAACTTTTGAATGCGACATGAAAAGTTATTGTGACAAATGATAATAAGTAAAGGAAGGAATAAAAATTATTTACTGATAGCGAATTCCATAATTTGGTCATATATTATCATTTTTATTAAATAAATATAAACATATTCTTAAATTCTAATAAAACAAATCTTTTAACCTCAACATATTAATTCTTATAATAATAATGTATAATAATGAGAACGAACGCAAATAACGAAATTAAATTTCTCTTATACTATTGTTATATAAATTTTAATTACTAACTATTTTAACATATTAATTCTAATAATAATAATTTATAATAATGAGATCGAACGAAAATAATTAAATTTCTCTTATATTATTGTTATATTAATTTTCTCTTAAACTATTAACTATTTTAGCGATTGCTTTTTTATTTTTCGTTATTCTAGGCTTTCCAGTTTCTAATTTACTGGATAGTAACTGAAATACACCTTCATCTCCGCCATTGACAAAAGACTCTTTTAGATTATTATACGTAATACCTTCTTTGGCAATTTTATTTAATAAACCTTTGGAAATTATATGTTTTAATAAACTTAAATCTTTTAAATTTTCTTTTAAAATTTCTTTTTTTGAAGCAATTCCGCAGTTTGATTTATATGTTATTCCTTCACTTTTTTCATTTTTTTGCCTCAGTTTTTCTCTATTCTTGGCTAATACAACTCTACGGAATTTGTGGGCTTTGGTTTTTATCCTCTCTGCTCGCTGTGCCCTTTTAAAATCGTATCGAGAGGCATAACTAAGTGTGTGCGTACCCGGCGAAAGATTTAAATTATTTTTTATATTTTTTATACTGCACTCGCCATCATTCTTTGTGCATACAGCATTTGCCACTCGAAAATCTGATGCAGCACTTCTACTCAGACACACATTTTTGGGCATTTTATGTGCAATTATATTGTTCAAGCTTTCGTTAGCTTGACTAGATGCCGCAGTAGAAAATTTGCAAGCATTTTCAGCGTATTTGTCAAACATAATTTTCAGTTCATCAAATAATGCTTCATCTTTCAGAGTTATTGTCTGATCAGAATTTTTTGTCCGTCTGCACCAAAGACCGCAGTTCTCGTGGCGGCCAAAAACGTGATCCGGAATTGAATGAATACTTCGAGCAAGATCTGCGCTCTTACCCTTATTTTGCTTGATGGCATAAGCAAAACATTTTTTTATGTGTACTATGGCTCCTTTTTTATTTAGTTCTTTACAAGATTTTGCCAAATTATATAATTCTTTACCAAAATTCTTCACCAAATGATTGTGGTCGGCAAGTTTATAAATTTTTTGCGCGTTGTCTTTTCGTACTGCCGCGATAGTGCTGCTGTCCTCGTCACCGATTACTACACGAACTTGTAAACCTACTTCTTTTAAAATTTTACTATTGTTTATCAGTTCGGCTCCAGCATCAGCCTCCATAGCTTTAGCACTGCCTTGAAAATTTTTTCGACAGACATGGTCGCTGCTTGATTGACCAGCATCGCATTTATTGCATTTCCGGTTTCGAGTGCGATAGTCGAGAACTTTTCCTGACAAAAAGCCAATCATTGTTCCATAGCCGTTGAGACTGTCGTAGCTTCGGCCAGTTCCCCTCTTTGACCATCCCATGTCATACGAAATTATAACATTGATTATTTCGCCTAACTGTTTGTCAAATAGAGAAGCTTCTTTTTGAGAGGATCCAAGAACTTCTAAATTTGGATAAATATCATTAAACACATCTTCAGGTCTGCAATACAAATAATCAATTTTTCATCAATTTTTGTTCATTTTTATTTTTAAATCAAATCCATTTTTTTTAAATACAGCCAATAAATTTAAATAAAAATCATTTGCGTTGTACATTATTTCATTTAGAAGGTTTTAAAAAATTATTAATTATCATTAATTATCATTAAAAATCATATTAATAACTAGAAGCTTCAACTTTCAATAAAAATAATTTTTTCGTTATGAAAATATTCAATTTATATATTATTTATGTACAATTTGTGGTCATTCATTAATTTCATGTTTACTTACGAATTCATTATAAGTAAATACAATTAGATACATTGAGTAGAAGAATAAACCTTCTTAATAAAATGAATATTAAAATAAATACTGTATGCAACTTATGTACGCAACTTATAACTATATGTAACTTCTATAAAATAAAGCAGTTACAATTGTCCAAATTTATCAGCCGATGAGATTAGTAGTTTTCGATACAAGTTCGAACACTACTTTTTATACGACGTGTACAAAATTTGATATAGCGCATGTATTTTTATTCAAGCATGCGCGAAATCCAGTTTTGCGCACGGCGTGTCACAACAGACTTACAAAAGATCGCTTATTTTCTTAATATTTTCTATAATTAGTTGTCGCTCTTCTAGTGCTGCTTTTTTGCAGCTTTCCTGTGCAGCCTGTTCGATTGCTGACCCAACTAATTCTTCATAACGTTTATACAGCTTTCCTGTAACATTTGGCATATTTGCACAAGCAAGTATTTTGTTCAGTGCAGTATGACCTGCTCCAGAGTGTATAGCACCTATAAAAAATACATGCATTAGATATTGGTAAAACATTCATTGATATAGTACGCATTGAAACCTTAAATTGAATTTTATATTCAAAATTATTTAAATCAACTTTTTCAGAAATTTCAAAAGCTTCACAAAATGTCTTTATTCATTTTTTATATTTTTTATTTATCTTTGTCAAAAAAGTCAAGATTGACTCTTTTCTGACAGGTTCAACCAATTGATGGATTGAGTCTCCGTATCTTAAAATTTTTGTCATTTTGGTCTGAAGAGTTGTTCGAATACAATTTTTTTGATTTAGTATTTTTAAAACTCAATAACTTGGAAAAAACTGCTCATTAATCAATTTTTTTTTAGT
>JAWWEO010019978.1:0-11724 GCA_035582975.1 Ormyrus labotus | reverse complement strand
CGAGTAGTCCGAGAGAGGTAACGAGGCGACAGATATTAGAAGAAAGTCAACCAATGAGATTAGACTCGCGCTTAAATAACTAGAATTTAGACTATTAAAGACATTGGATTAATTTGCTATATACAATTTCGTAGATATACTTTATGTGCGCATAAAATCACAATTATTAATTAATGATGTGTATTCGTTGTGTAATTTTGTAATTTCGAATTGTTTATTGATATAATTTTTTTGTGTGTGAATGAATAATGCTTCGGAAAAAAGTCTTTTACCCCTATTACATTCTATATCAAGTATTTTTGTGTTAGTAAAATCGATAATATGATTATTGTTTGTTGCATGTGTATATAATGATGAGTTATTATCGTGATTGGTATATTTTTGTAAGTATAAAAAGTTGTAACAACTCCGATTTCAATTGTGTTGTAAGAAAATTGTTTTAAATTGTTGTGTTATTTATAGCCTTGAAGAGGAGAGAATAAATAAGCTCTCGAAACGTTGGTGAAAATAAAAAATCTGGTGTGTTTTTTATTTACCTTTCACTGGTAGTACGGCCATTTGAGTCAACAAACATTTAATATTATCATCTACCATTCGCTTCAATAAAACATTAAATAACAGTTTTTTCGATAAATTTAAATTATATTTTTAATACTAATCCTAAACTTACAGTAAAAAATTCTTTCATTAATGGACTGGAAATAAATAATATGCTTTATAAAAATTTAATAATATTTTTGAAATAAAATTTTTTTAAATTACAATTTATAATTATAATTTACGTTCATTGAATTATCTTTGGAAATTATGACATAAATAAATATTTTTGTTTGCACTCAATTGAATAAATAATAAAAATCTAACGATATAAACTATGCCATTAATTATGTTTTTAAATTAAGTTGGCAAACCCCGTAAAAATTACAAGAGATTTCTTCACTCTAATCATTTGGCGCCATTCTCTATTCATATTTTAAACAGCTTTTTCGGCTTTGCTGAATCTCCCTACTATCACCGCCACGAAACATACATTCTGCCGATTCGGCTAAATTTCTCATCCCTGCACAGCAAATCAGTTAACTGTCATGCGTGTCTAGAGAGAAGCTGCGATATAATTGGCGGAGGCCTGGAGATTTCGTTAGAACATGCGCGAATAGGGTTTCTGCGTTTGGACGCAAACTACTTTCCTAACTGAGATAAAACGGATTCTGCGAGTCGCATTCGGTCTTGCTTTGCTTAATTCAATCTTTTCTCAGTTTTAACTACGTATAATTTTCAGCCAAAAACTAAGTACATTCTTTGAACCCACGTATTACTTAGTCTCAGGCTCACCGTTCTGGGAAAAAAAACGCAGCGAAGCTGGGCGCGTGACGTCATGGACTACGGTCGTCCGAAGCTGCGAGCTGAGAGTCTCTCGGACGTTCGGGTGTCCCCTATAAATCGATTTTTTTTTTAGGATTTTTCGCCCATTTTTGGACGCGATTCGTGCAAAAATCTCAAAAGCACCATATACACCCAACAGAGTCGAGCAAAAAAAAAAGCGGCGCAACGGGTCTCGCTCGGGTAGTAGTTATAAGCACGACTTTTTGAGCACGAAAAGGGGATCAAACGTGAGCTTCCTGCTTTGGCCGACATCTCTCGGGATCATTGTCCCTGGGCCGGAGAGATCCCCGGGCCTCGTTAGTATGCAACGAGCGCGATCCCCGAGATCCCCTGGAAAAAGAGAGAGGCAGGAATAGGGGTCGACTACTGGAATTGCCTATTAGCACCTGTCAGCGAGCGCCGGCGATAATTATTATCGGCCGAGGGAGTCGCGCGAACGAGTTAATGCCGAGATGCCCCGGTGATCGGTTCCGCGAGATTTCTTTATGAGGAGTTTTCGAGACGGAGAGCTTAATTATTGTCCGTCGGGGAGGGGGAAGAGGAGAATGAAAAAGTATTGCGAGTTGTAGGTAACTATTTGCGTATGAAAGTAACGTTTTCTTTAAGTTAGGTTGTAAGTCGCTTGTGCACAAGTATGCTAATTTCTCTTGATGATTTTTCTCGACAATTGATATTTTTACACTTTACAATACCAATTTATGAATATTGTTTTTGAAAAAAAAAAACAATTCTTCAATTTGAAAAAAAATTCATAATTAAAAGACTCGCTTTCAAAGAGGACACGAAAACTAATATATAATCTTCAATATTAATTCAGCGAGTAATCACAACAACTCAGTGCCCACAAAGCCTCTTCCCTCGCACGTAAATCCCCGATAAATCCGTTAACCGCTCCCTCGGAAAAAGAAAAAGAAAGAAGTCAGCAGCGAAGCTCGTCAGCGGGGCTGTTTAACATAACACGGCTGCCTCTTCTGCACGCGATCCCCGGGAGATTTTCTCCACTCCGCTCCTCTCTCGCGCCCACATGACTCGGCCGACATAAATTCGCGCGCACTCGGGGAAAATCGCGAGAGAGAGAGAGAGAGAGCACAACGAGAGCAGCCGGCGACGACGTATCGATTCGCCGGGGGATTTATACGCCGCCGCCGAGTTTTATCGGCGGAATATTGCGCCAGTGGCGCTCGTTTTTTTTTATTCCCGGTCCGTGTAGCGCGCCGGATTCCTGGAAATTACAAAATTCATTAAGTTATTGCCTGAACGCGGCCGCTTGGTCTTTCGACGCCGATTTTTCTGCGCGCTTTTTTTTTCTGCTCAGGCGGGCTGGCGGGAGAGTTGCTTTGTTGTGCGGCTTTTGGTACGAGGGGATATTTACTGCTTGTGTAGAGGGATTTTTTTCGAAATGGAAGTTTCTTTGATTTACTGTTATTTAATTATAGTGCTAGACGTCGATTGTAGTATTATATGTTTGTTTGAGTAAATCATTTTAACTTCATTGTATGGTTTTAGTGCAGCAGCCCTGAAATATATATTATTAGAAATATATAAAAAAAAATTCTACAGTTTTTGAAAGGAAAAGTTTTTAAAGAAAGTGGAAAAATACTTTGCAACCCATTTAAGACTGTAATCTGTTAACAATAAATTGAATAAAGTTAAATAGCATTATAAACTTGTACTACTTTCGTTCGGTCATTTTTTTTTTTATTCACACAAGAAGTAATTTTCATTCATTACTTCATTCTATATGATTAATTTTCAATTTCTACAAAGAATCAAACATCAGACAAAGGTAGAATCACGATAACCCCGTAGTGCCAGGAACAATACTATTTTCTGCCATCCGACCGTAAATCCCCGCCACTATTATTCCCATAAATCACCGGCATATTCACTCGCCGCTATCGCCCTATCGAGGGAAATAAATTCAAAAACAAATACCTCGCCTACACCTCCTTCCTTCGAAAAAAAAAGAAAAAAAAAATGTCAGCGCAGCACAGAAGCCGCGAAGAGGCTCTGAAAAAAGGAAAAGCCGCTATCGGGCCCAGCTGTCATTGACTACAAAGCTACGCACAGCGGCTCATAACAGGCGGACAACTTAGCCGCCGATAAATCACGTCATCCGCGGATTTCACAAGGCGATCTCGCGAATGAAGTCGCGGAAAGTCGATCTTGAACCTCGATCGATCGATCGTCGGCTCTGGAAGTTTTTCCAAAGGGACGCGCTGCCGCCGCCGCCGGCCGGTGAAAGGCGCGCGCCTTTTTACGCGCCGGCGCGCAGATTATCTTTCTCGCTTTGCGCGCGGGGGAATCACCGACGAGCGATTAGTTCATTTCGAGAGCGAGGAATTGCGGGAAATCGCCGGGGACGTTTTGTAGCGGCTTTATCGCGGCAGCATCGCGCGGAGAGGATAGACGCCGAGCGTGAATTCAATCGGGTTAGACGCTTTTTTAGCGGCGCTCGGGGAGAGAGCCTTTTGCTTTACTGCCGGCGCGATGAGCTACGCTTTTTCCCGATATCCTCGCCTCCGTTATTTTTCTGACGATTATAATTCATTTATCCACTTTCTAATGAGCTGCGGACCTTGGTTTTATTACTTTTTTTTTTATCTGAAGAAGTTTTTTTCTGTTATACGTATAATACGATATAATAAAATAATAAAAAAAGATCACGCTTTGTTCCGAGTTTCAGTTTACCCGAAACGCAGCCTATTCATTTTCTACTATACAATATTAAAGTTTTAACTAATTATACGCCTTTCTATAAATAAAATTGCGCAACCAAACTCTTAATCTAACGATCAACCCTTTTTCACAAATTATTTTATCCCCGCTAATCTGAAATCGTGTCTACAACTCTGTAAATCGAAATGTGGAGTGAACCTTGAATATATCTCGAACACGATCGGCATCATCTACCGCAGTATACCCTTTTCGCAATTCACCTATCCGTTGTAAATATGGAATAGCCAGCAAGGTCTCGAGCAATCTGTATTTTCTGTATTTTCATAATCAAGGAATCTAATAGCAGCTGTACCAGCGACATTTGCCGCCGTGGAAACTTATTACGTTCGAAAAAAAAAGAAAAAAAAATGTTTAAATTCGAGAATAATGAATGGCGTAAAGTTTATTGCCGAGGAAGGATAGACACTTATCAAGTTGTTACCTCTGCGATTGTTGAGATTTATGAATTATGCAAACTGCCAGATGCAACAAAAATCGCGGCATTAACTCTTATTACCTTGATTCAAATATCCGTGAATTAAGTGCTCTCGAGAAAATCAACGCCTTCCCCGGCCAGTAATTCACCTACGTCTCATAAATATCTCGTTTCCCTCCCAACCGCGTCGACTCCAAGCCCCTTTCCTCCTCGAAAAGCCAATAAACCCGACGTACACCGATTACCAAATTAATCCTGTACAGGCAACAAAGAGCATTCTCCCAAAGACACCTCCGGAAAGCCCAATAAGCGAATCTCGCCCGCGGCGGGAGATAAGCTCTCTCTCCCTCTCTCTCTCTCTCTCTCTCTCTCGACCTTCGCGGGCCGCGCGTTCAAATCACCGGCTAATATCCTTGGAACGCGGCGTGCGGAAAGGGAGCGCGGCTCGAAATCAATTATCCTCGAGAGCCGCGCGACCGCATATATTGTGCAAAGCGCGCGGCTTATTGCCACACGCGCCCAATGCAAAGCAGGCTTTTCGTTAGATAAGGACTCGCGGAGTTGAGGTATCAATTTGTCCGGGGGGGAAACAGGTACGGATTACAATGAAGCTGGAAGCAAGCTTTCGCCGGCGCCGAGCGTGACTCGGCCGGAAATTTAAGGATTGCGGCAGGTACGAGTTTCACGGCGGCGGACGCCTAATTGGAAATGGACCTGCACCGCGGAAATTCGCGGGTTGCTTGTTTATCGATGATATTTTTCCTTTCTACTTGAATTGTCGAACGTTATATTATACCTTTAAAAATACCTCTCTTTGCCAGGTGGTCGCTTCGAATTAAAATTCCTCCCGCCGATTAATAATATTTTCAAACGCGAACAACGGAGAACGAGCCTTAATAAGCCACAACTGGCCTTTCTCTCAAAACAAAGCGCGAGCTTTCTATGATTTATTCGTCTAATAAAGCCTCTCGCGCGTTTAAAAAAACCCCGACCTCGGCACTTCCAGGAGAGGCGCTAATAATTCTCCCCTCGTCGTTCGTACAATTATCAAAACAATAAAATGAATCCGCTCTTAATGTCCGAGCGTCGTTTCATCTCGCTCAAGGCCGCTCGGGGTTAATTGCCCGCCGTCAGGTGGTCGCGCTCGATATTATTTAAGAGAAATGGTAGCCGGGGCGTAATTCAGCCGCCGTCGGATGTAATGACGCGAGCGCCGAGAGGCTACCTCTCTCTCCCTCCCTCTCTAACCTCATAATTACGGGCTCTATTCTATTACCGGCCCAGGCGATTCGCATTTTCTCCACCTCCGCGACCTTTTATTTTTCGCCGAGGCTTCAAGAAGCCCGCCGCCGACGCCGCCGCTGATCTTCTTTTGCTCTCTCTCTCCCCCACGGCGAAATGCCCGCGAGAAAATTGAGACCAAGTGCTTTTGATGTTACGGTGAAAATTGTTTCTAATTTAGATTACGCGATTACTTTCGCTTTTTTGCGGCTTTATTTTCTGCGTGGTTCGTTGGCGTTTATTTTGTGAAATAATTGATTTAAGAGCGCCTGCGTTTTTTTACGTCTTTGTTTGGCTGAATATTTTGTTAATAGATTATAGTAGTATATTTGATTTAATATTGAAAAGTAAATAAAGGTTCGCAGATTAAGTAATTCGACTCTAATAATAAGCAATTTCAGGTATAACGATATAAAATCGAAATAAAAATGATACATTTGAAGAAAAGTCCAGGAACTGCCTTTTCGCCAAGCGCTGCGATTACCACCCATACATAATTTGTATTCTAATTGCACAGTCGTGACTTGTCACGTGATAAAATCAAGGTCTTCTGTTTGTACCTTTTTTTTTCTTTGTACCATTAATCTCGTTCATCTATTGTGCACTTTCATACCGTCAAATGGGTGTATTAGACCTTCGAATTTTTTCCTCCTTGCAGCTAATCACAACAAAACAATAAAAGGGATTCGATCATTCTATTTATAAGAATGATTCATTGTAAACGTTCACATTTTTGTCGCTCTCGCTTGATTTATTTGCGAGTTTACGTCTGTCGTGTTCTGGGCAGAAGTGAAACAATATAACAATATAACAATGTCATTTGCCGTAAAAATTAAGCAAATGCTATATAATTACGAGAAATTTACGTTAAATCACTCAAGTTTAAAAAAAAGAAGTAGTTCATTCAATCAGTATTATTTATATACCACTTTACCCAATTGTAATCTACCCTATATTTAACAAATCGCTCCTACAAAATTCTTTCCAACCCAATACCCAATCCGAAAAGCTCGCCAAAAAAAAAAAAAACACCGCAAACTCGCGCGCACTCCACCAGCGGAAATCAATCCCGCCGGCGACCGTCGCCGGTTCAATCCGAGGGTTCGGCCGCGCTTCTGCGTCGTCGCCGTCGGCATCGCGGGGGGAAAGAGAGAGAGAGAATAAGCCCCGCGCGTTAATGAAGCGAGCGTGCGTGCGAGCCGCCTGCACCCGTTTTGTCTCGAGAGCGGGGCCGGCGGTTTCTGCGATTGGCCTCGATCCTTTTACGGGCATTGCCTTTGCCGGAGCCGCGCGGCGTTCGGCTAAAAATCGGATTTGGTAAGCGATCTGATATATACCTCGAGGAAATGCTCGTGTCAAGTTGATTCTTTATACTTCTTGAGTTTTTCGCTTCGTTTTCTTTTTTTTAGGACTTTCCATGGTTTTATGGTTCTTTGTATTTAGTTTTTTTTTATTATTTATTGCAAAGCCTTTATCGAAGTAATACTTGAAATTATAATAAGAGTAAATCTGTTTTCGTAAATCTGTTGTGAAAAAAAGGTTAAAATATTCAGACTAATGATTAATTTTACGATTTTCAATAATCGCTCCTGCGTGATCTCTTTATTTATTAATGAGCACCATATCTTGCGATCATAATGCGCAAGGAGCAACGAATAACAATAATTAACCGTTTTCGCACAACCAGTCGATTAAGACTACGTTCCCCGTATACAAAAATTTCGCAGCTTCCCGTATAAGAATCCCGTATCTAAACTTTGCTCCAAAGAGCGACGAACCTCTCATCAAGCTCCTCCCGATAAATCACGAAATAACAGCAAAGCTTATGTTTCAATAATTAATAAAAAAAGGCCGCATCTCCTAGCAGCGGCGGCGGGCGCACATAATGAAAGCCCCGCGGCACCTGGCAGCAGCTCGCTCGCGGCGTTATTAAAATCCACGAAAGAACAAGAGGCCGCCGCGCTCGGCAGCGGCCGTATAACGAGCGGCGATCGTTACAAGCCTACCAGTATCTCCCATAAGTAGTAAAAGGAGGGGGATGAAGTTGTTCCGCGATCGACCATAAGTCAGCGCGCGCGATGCAAAGTATATATCCGCGCGGACAAAAAAACCCCGACGACCGCCAACACACACACACACACACACATCGAGCGGAGGGGGCGAGGGAAAGAGGGCCGGCCGAGAGTCTCGCGCGGCACTGACCTTGTAAATCGCGAATCTCGACATAATATCAGCTGGTACCCGCTTCTTCTTCTTCTTCTCCTCCCTCCCCTCTCCCGACGATGTACGCGCGCGTGAGAGAGCTTATATACGTTTATGCGAGGGAGAAGAAGCCGGGCCTGTTAATTATCGCCCGGCGAAATATTCTCTCTCTCGCGCGGCGCGCGATCTCGAGAGAGCTTTCGCGGGACGCGAGAGAGAGGCCTCTCCTCGCTTTGCATTCGGGCTCTTTCGTATCTTTCGACTTAATTTATTCTCATTAAGTGACGATTGATTATTTAGCTCGCCGATAGTTATGCTAATTGTGAGAATCGCTGGCTTCTTCTCCCGTCGGGGATTCGAGACGCGCGCGCGCGCGCGCTTGTCCCGCGGTCAAAGAGTTGCATTATGATAATTGCCGTGATAAAATATGCAATTACAGCGGTGGCAATTATTGGTCTTTTGTAAGAGTTTATGGAGGAGCTTTCATTTAGAATATATTTTTGTGTTTTATAAAATTGAATGTTCCAAGTTTGAGTCGAGGTTTGAGTTATAACACTTATTTTCAGTCTACTACGAAGAGTATCTCATCATATTCAATAAAAAATCCCTTCCGCTTCATTTATAATTCGCGAACTGCGTTATTTCGCGCGGTATCAAATTTCGTGGACCAAATAAAGTTAAAATTTCACTTTCATCGCAGATATCCATCATCGATCAAATAAAAATTAACAATAACATCCCGAGATCTCGTAATTCTCCCCCGAGCAGCGAATCTCTCAGCTCACGAATCACGCGAGAGCGCGGCAGCCTCTTTTTCCCCCGAAGCCGTAAAGGGCACGGCGGCGCGCATGCAAATCTCCGCCGGCGCGGTAGCGGCTATATAACGCTCTAATATTAACGAGCGCACGCGTGCATAAAGCAGTCGGGAACTCGGCGGCACGCAGGTGAACGTACATCACGGCGCGCCGTTGGATTTAATATACGCGCTCGCGCCTTTTCACTCTCTCTCTCTCTCTCTGGCGCTCGCGCGCTCAATTAATGACAAATCCGCAGCGGCGTAAATCTAATGCGCGGGGAAGGGAATCGCGGCGAGAGCGAGGCTTGTACCGATGATCGCGAGTGTGCTAAGGCCTTTTGACGATGGCCAGCGTAGATGCGAGCCGGGATTTCAAGTTCCGAGGCCGAGAGAGCCGAGCGAGAGTTGAGCAACGAGGTGGAATTATCCGCGGAATATTACAGTCTGTGTGTACGCTGCCGACGCTGTTTGATACTCTGCGAACGAAACTCTTCTTTTACTAAATATTCTGTTTCAAACGAGGTGCTAATGTAATTTAGAGCAATTATTATAGTAATATGAATGAAAGGAATTGAAAAAATTGAAAATCTATTATTAAAAGTAATTACTTAATCACAGAATAAGAGTCAAATTCAACTCGGAGATAAAACAAAAAATGCATGCCCTCTTACAGTACAACTCAATCATTTGCAACTCAGCAAAGACAATGCAGTCTCTCGCAGCAGTGAAATCAGAGATTGCCGGTGCGGCGAGAGGGGAAAAAAGCCGAGAAAACACACAAAGGCACCGGTAAAGCAGACAAGTGCCGAGTCCCGCGAAAGCACGACTTTCCATCCAGCAGCCCTTTGAAAAACGATCCGCGAAATCGGCGCGTCCCTCTACCTTTGCGCCCGGCGCAAGTAGGCGCTTCATTTATCGCGAGCTGTTCCGAAGTCACTGATAGATTTGTGGACGGAAGGTCGGTGAATTCCGAGTGGGTTCTGAGGTTTGCGGGTTATAAACTGGTTTGGGACCGCTAAAGCTCTTCTTTATCGTAGGTTAAACCGCGACGTTGAACGTTTTCAATGTTTTTACATATTTATTAATTATTTGACAGTTAGTGGCGAAGGTCATTTTTATAAAGTCTTGACTCTTGAGGGGTATCTCACTTGTATAACCGTTACCTTATATTATTTCTTATAAATTTCAAAATTCTCTAGGTACTAAAAATTAATTTGCACTCCGACAGAATAAAAAGGAAAACATAATTCTGAAAATCCATCGATTATCTATACTATCTATAACCTTTAACAATCTTTTTACTATTTACATATTTATGAATAGGTAATTTTATGACAGGGGATTCCTCTGTGATTTATCTGCATTAAAATTTTTACAATGAGAGAAGATCGTCTAAAATAACATTATATTAAATTTCGATATAACGTCCTACTTTTCAAATGATAGCCTATGAAACAAAATTACGAGCGATAAATTTCATCTTTTAATAGCAAGAAAACGCCTTCCATTATCCGCGGGCAGCATCCGCAGCCGTGAACCAGGATACTTCTCCTGTCCGCGTTGCACAAATCGATAGAACTCGTTACAATAAAACGCGACCGCATTAATTCTGGCCCCTCGCAATATCGCACTTGTTAAGTATCCTCGATCGGTTATTTATACCATAAACGGCCGGTCCATTATGCGCCTTGTCCGCTCGCCAAAGCACACCAGACGCCAGTGTAGATTTCGCAATATAAAGCTCGTCCGCCGATCGATGAAATTTCGATAAATCTGAATACACTTATTAATCATCCGGCGTCGCCTCGGAACAATTATAATCATTACCCGGCCGCTGATTTATGTATCAATCGGCGTGAGGCTTAAAGGCCCCGGCGACGGAAGCGGGCTGTGTCATATTTTAAGCAGCGCTACAAACCGATCTCCCCCCGAGAGATCGAGATCGATATATATATATATACGACTCGCGATTGCAATCGCTCGCGGTGCGCCTACTTTTTCACACGGGATGGCCGAGTCTCCGCGCGAGGATTTAGAAGCGAGTCGGCCGCCGCGAGCGATTAATCAAAGCACAAGGAGCGATATATATATATATATAAACCAGCGTGGGGATATATTAAGGCCGGGCTTTTGAACGATCGAGCGGCGCTAATAGCTGAACGGCTGCTCTGGTTTTTTTTTTCTCTTTTTCAGTCCGCTGTGGGAGATCCCAAGGGGGACACGTTTTCTCGGGAGACACACTCGGGTGAATTTCGCGAGCCCTTCACTCGAGCGGCTTTTCGCGGACGAGACCGAGTCGTGCCCGAATTTCCCGATTGACAGCTTGACTTTTCGGTTTCAGATGCTTGATCACGAATGCTATCGGTAGGTCGCATCGGCGATTTAAATAGTGGCTGGATTTTGCATAATTCTGTGGTACAAAAGGCTCGGTTAAAAGTGTAAAGGTATGAAAAATATTTTAGATGGAAATAATTTAATTCAATTTAATTGTAAAACCAATTAATTTATAGTTACAGCGTTTGCAAACGAATCGAATCATGTTGGATAAGAAAATAAACGCTTTTCCAATCAAAAAATTTTGACGTAATGAATAAATAAATAATTTTTATTTATATTTCAAGAGAATATGATGCCGCATAGTGTGTTAAATAGAATCTTTTTTTGAAGAAGAAAATCTTTATTAAAATCTGACCTACATAAGAAGCAAACGCAAGAAGTTTCTGAAGCATTTTAAAAATCACGTGTCAGTAAGTGCAGTTTGTCGTCTTATTAACAAACAAAGTCTCCCAGTCGAAAGGGCCCCATATCCACATCAGCAAAAAACGTGCATGAATCGGAACACAAAAGAGATTCAGCTCGTCGAAATGCCCGATAACGATCTCACAGCGAACGAGAGCACACCGTGTAT
>JAWWEO010019977.1:0-11725 GCA_035582975.1 Ormyrus labotus | reverse complement strand
GCTGCTTCCAACATTCATAAAATTATTTAACGCAATATACACTTTCATCAATGATGTGCAATGCAGACTCATTTATTCCGAGCAAATAAGTCGACGTATCAAAATACGTCGACTTATTTGCTCGGAATAAATGGGTCTGCATTGCACATCATTGATGAAAGTGTATATTGCGTTAAATAATTTTATGAATGTTGGAAGCAGCTTTTAATTAAAGAATTAAGTCTGCAGCTTCGTTGAAATTTGCAAAACCTTATATAAATCAACTAAATACGATTTTGTACGACAAAAACAAAATCAAATTTTGTCAATAAATATTTTTCAGCGAGTTGACGGTGCTTTTCAATGGTTCAAAAAACATTTTTTATTTTCGCTATTTTTAATTATAAATTCATCATTCAACACTATTTTATTCTGCTAATTGCTTATATCAATTTCATTTAAAAGTCTTAAGCATTGATTGTACTCGCAACTCCAAAGTTGGCAGTGCTTTGAGCAGAGGCGTCACTAATTAATATTATTTGAAAAAAGTAATTAACTTTGAGTTATCTTTAAAAGGAATCTGTTTAATATATGAATAAAATCCGAATGCGTACGGCGTACTTAGCAATCAATTTCTTTCATAAATTAATTGGCACAGTCGCGAAAATAACGTCGCGCGCACTTTGTAATCACGTTTCATTTTTAATTGAAAACGCGCGTCAAAGTTCAAAGGCTTCCAGAGTGATAAATTTATTCAAGCGAAACTGTTGAGTTTTTAGAAATGAAGCGTCGAAGCTACTTATTTGTGTATTAATTAGAACTGGTTAACATTTAAGGTAGATTGATTTTAAAGGATTTTGCAATATGCACATTTCACAAAATAAGATTTTATTGTACAAAGACTTAATTACATTAGCACCGGTGTGATTTTTTAAAAAGCGCTTTAATCGACAAAAAAGTACGAACCCTTAACAGCCAGATTCATACTAGACTTCTTACCCGAAAACTGACTGAACCATTAAACAATTCAAACGGCACAATCCACATTAACGCATAAAACAAAAGCAGGGAGCTTCCTCCGATCGCAGAAGTGGCGGAATCAATCGATCCTCGTTCGGGTCGTTCCTTTTTTTTTCGCGGCAACATCTGCTTGTAATCTGCAGCGAGCCAGAAAGCAGCTATCTTTGTTTCGCTCGGGGCCCTGTCAGTGTTAAACCGGGCAGTAGCTAACGTCCCCATTGTGTCTCGATTGCGCAGCGCCATTCTCTTGGTCGGCGAGCGTGTCATTGTGCGTTGCGTCTCGTCGTCTCTCTGAAAATGCGACGAAATTTTTTCGACGCCAGATTAAAGGTCCCACGTAGGTGATGCGCTCTCGCGCGCGCGAGCGGCAAGTACCCTCTCTTCTATCGTTCTCTCCCGGCGAATAATGCGGTGTACTATTCAGTGGCTCGTAATCGCTCGGAAGGATGAAAGGGGGGAGATCGGCTCGCATGACCAATCGACAATACGCGCGCTCCTTACCCTCGCTCGGTTTTTCTATCGCGGACGCAATAAGCTAGGCATTTGTGTGCAGGAGAAGCCCCCCCGAGTGAGAGAGCGGAGATTTTATTGGGAAATTAATGCGAGCCGATCGGCAAACACCTACGGACACGATGGGCTTAGATGAGGAGGAGTAGGAGAATGGTTGACTGTGTTGATTGGACTATGTGTTTTCGAGGGTTGTCGAGCACCGTGGGGTATAATGGACATTATTTCCTGGTATTGTAAACACTTATTTCAATGCTCCGTGTATACTCTGACGAGTTTGCACTCGTAGGCATGCTCCTTTGCTTGTTTTCTATGTTAATTGTCTTTTTTTTGGGTTTTTAGTGTAGAGAAAAATGATGATTTCAAATAGTTATAACGAACGGTAAAACATACTTTGTTGTCAGATTTCGAAGTTCGAAACATTAAAGCTTCTAATTAATGTGTAATGCTTTATTCAAAAATGTCATCTGCTTAAAAGCACACTAATACGGACATTGACCTTACGGAGGTAGTTTGGAAAATACATTAGCATTAGTAGAAATTATTAACTTGCTTCTGTCTCGATAAACAGATTTATTTTAAATAAAATAAAACAATTCTTAATAAAAATTTTTGTTTCCAATTAGACGGAGCAGTAGAATTAAACCGTATACTTGTCGGTTTGACAAGCAGAAACAAGACAGAAGCAGTGACAGTCCGGGTGTTAATTGACGGAATACACTCGCCGTGAAATATATGAGACTCTAATCATTGGATCATTATCATTTTCAAACAGAGGCCCAAGCGAGGAATATGGAAGGTACGGCCTGACCGCTGTAAATTATAGTTATCGAATCTCTGTCAACTTGTTAACTCGAGGTATTATTGCGACTTACGCGAGAAGGCTTCTTTACCTGGGTAGAAAGGAATTCGAAAACGAGTACGTCGAGGTGCTTTCGTGGAAATCAATTATGGATTTTAAATACTCCCGGAAAGCGTTAAGTCGCGATTGACATGACAATTACCACGGAGATGCGTTTAGAAAGAAAGCGGCTGATTCTTCTACGTCTAATAATAGCAATAATTTTAGATGTTAGATTTAACAAGTTCTCGATTTGTATAGTCATATGCTTAAGGCCAGAAATTTATATAAAAATGTTTCTGAAACAAATATCATATGTCAACCAAAGTGGGTGTTTGTTGAAGTCACTGTGTACTTTCGAAAACAAAATGTATCTGTGACTTCGAATTTTATTTAATTAATGAGCTAATCGATAGATGTAAAAATTAAATATTGAAGAAGACTAAGATAAGATTTATTTGTACACCAATTCAAAAAAAAAATATTGTTCGATAAGATTACTTTTATTTCAATTTCATTTTTTAAGCGCTCAGAACTGAATAAAGTTTAAAAATTTCATTTAAACTTTAACGAAATTTATCTCTATAAATAAAAATTGATATTCTCATGTACTTATAATAGAATTCTGTAATACTCCTCTTTTCTTCTTAGCAATGAAAAACGTTAAAACACAAATGCATTCCCAGCTCTTGATTAAATTTGTACTTCACCAGCAATTAATAACACTGCACGGAGTCACCTTCCCCAACGACTCGTTCAGCGTCCACAAACCCACCCCGCAACGACTGAACTTCTTCGAGTCCCACTTGACTCGAAACCGCATCCAAAACAATCCTTAGGCTCCAGGTAAAATCTGCGAGGCGGATCGAAAACAGATCGAGATAGAACAAACCGTGGCGCTTGTTAGGTCGGTAATACCTCGTTGAGCCGATGAAACAGCGAATGCGATGACCCTATTGTCGACGCATCGGGGCACATGTACGTACACATGCCGAGACACACAGAACTCGCCGGGCTCGACAATGGCCTTAATGTACGATTGTTCCCCCGGTACGCGAGAACACATTATGACGCTTAAGCCATCGGCTATACCCTCCTCCGGACGGGATGCGGACCGCTTGTACAAAGTTGCGTTTCTAAAGAAATCGATATACCGCCGGACAGTGCGCCGATATTGTCGTGCAATCTTCTTACGACTTATTGTGTGCTGCGGCTTGATTTTTTACCGATTTTTTTTCTAGATCCATTGTGTATTGTTTGAAAATCGTTAATTAATGTAAATGTAAATAGTACACGTTACGCGTAAAGTAAAATAATTGCGAGAGGATAGATAAGCAATTATTTGGCTAATGAAAAATGTGTACTTAACTAAAATAAACTGCTGATAATTCATTGACACTTACCTTCCTCAAGTTTAATATTTTGTGTTTCATTATATTATTTTTCGAAGCTAAAATCTGTACAAATTGAGGAAAGAAACATCATTTTTTTTTTTATAAAAAAAAAATATTTTGACTAACTTCTATCACAAATAATGATTATGTGATCCTACAATATCGAAAAAAGGCTAAAATTTTAAAATCGATTATTTCCACAAATAATTACATAATCTTATGAACAATTTTTTTCCAAAAAATACAAAAACCCAGAGCTATAAAAATATACTGCCTCTGTGCAAAATTTCAGAACGATTGATTAATAATTTTTACTCCTTTTATCGCGTGACAACGAAAATGCACTTTTTTTCTTAAATAATTTTTTTCTCCTAAACTATAAGAAATAATTAATGTCAAAATTTTAACTGAATGTAATTTTCGTTCATAACAAATGACAATCGAAGTATATTTTAATATTTAAAAAATGAAAATGTAGGTAATAAAAACCTTTCAGAAATATTTCACAAAATTAAAAAATATTGACTAAGATAAAAAAAAAATAAATAAAACGTAAATCATTTTTTGTTCATAAAACAAAGGAAAATCAACAAATTGAAAAAATAAATTATACCCTTACAAATATTACCGAAAACAAAGTGAACAAGTGTTACCGAATGAAAATCGGATGAACAGTTCAAAAGTTATCGCCAATTCACGCATACACGCACGCACATCCACACCGCAAGTAAATTTTTTTGCTCAAAAATAACGGATTTTTATACCATAAGTTTTAAACATGAATTTAGGTAATTTTTAAAATAATTTATACAGGTCTAATAACTAGCTCTTATCGCGCTTTCTACTCCGTGGCTTCACCGCTAGGGGGAATTTTTCTTTCCACAAGTAGAAAATAAATTTGTAAGCATATATAGCCGCAAGAACATCTGATGTGTGTGAAAAAGCGTGTTTTGTGCTTTATCATAATCTATGATTGTCGCTAATATTTCTACTACTATTAGGACCAATCATGGCTTATAATAAAGCATAAAGCGCTCTTTACGTAGGCGTATAACGTGCTTACAGACGTCTGTTTGTAATGTTGTAATTACGGTTATAAGACAGATGGAAGGTTAAGTATGCACTTCTGAAAAGAATATGACCGCTGAATGAAGAAGAAAGTGAACGAGCAATTGATCAAGAGATCCAGAGAGGACTGAAACACGCGGATTTATTAATTATCATTTGAATAATAGAGGAGGAAATGAGAGTTCGGTAGAAAGGTAGCCAATTTGGAAGATATACTATCGCGTCTTCATCGTGTGGTTATCGCCGATGTAATTAAACTGTTTTTGTGGATATAGTCGGTGGAGAGGTAAACATTTGATGGAGACTTCTCGGAAAGGAGAATCAACAATTCGCGGAGCAGAATCTAGTAATAATATAATATTACTCGACATCTTAATGAACAATTTATACAATGAACGGAAATTTACATCATGCATTTTTTTACTGTAAATTTTTATTAAAAACTAGGAAAAATTAATGCCGCAATGAAAAATCAATTTTACAAATTACAAGGTTATTTTTCCGCGATTTAAAAGCTAGCCAGCAGGTAAATTTCCAGTTTTCTTTATTTTTAAATTGCCTCGCTCTCCCTGTCCACTCGCAACAAAATGTAATGCAACGATCGAGTTATATATCACACGCAATTTCCTTAACCAAAGCGCCCGATCACAGATATATAAAGTTCACAAGAGACCAGGAAGAAAAAGCTCCATATCGCGATCTTGTCGATCGACAGTACATACAGACGTCGCTAATGGTAGGAAGAGGAGAGACAGACAGTTCGCTTCGCATTTTTCATAAAAATCCCCAGACGCAGAAGTGACACGTCAGGAAATTAAGAGATTGGATTTTAAATTGGAAAAATAACGCGAGAGAGCGCGGGGCCGCGCGGGGCGCTGAAAAATGGCGGACTTTACGACGGAAAAGGGGGACGCTGTGCATCTATACATTGTTTGACGGGCTACTGACGATCATTCCATTTTCATGCGTGCTCGAAAACGTTTACTGATCAAACTTCGCTTCTTTTTTTTTTTTGCTGAAAATATTGATTTTCCTTGTAACAGCAGTTTCTCTTCGTGAATATCTGGGCATTTTACTTCGTCAACATTTTGATTCGATGATATTTATACAGATATTGAAAATCCTTTGCTTTCAACCGTACAGATGAGACTTGTAAATGATTTTCGATAAAAAAATTTATTTAAAAATAACTATCAGCCTTTTTGTCGAAATTACTTTCATTCTACCACTCAAGTCCAATAATACTCGCATTTCTTCCCGAGTAACATGGAGCCCACAATCTGCCGCAACAAAGCTCACAATTTCTTCGGGCTAATTGTAAAATCACAAAGCGCGCCTCGTCCCCCGCAGTCGGAAGCTTTTGAAAAGGTTCGAAAGGTTCTTTGACAACAATTAGCGCCGGTCCACAGATTCCGCCAAGTATCATCCACCAGTAATTAACGTTCTAAATTGAATCGTCGACGAAGGCATTTATTGGCCTCTCTCTCTCTCTCTCTCTGCACGTACGAGGAATTGCTCGGCAGTCGATTCGATATTGTCGAATCGAAGAAGGGAGTTTAAAGGAAAGGAGGCACACAGAGTCGAAGAGTAGAAACAGCGAGATACGTCGTCTGAGTAACGAGGGAGGCAGCTTCTAGTCTTCTAATCAATTTTTGCCCGCATTCGGGGATTTCGCCTCTTCCTCCGGTCCCGTAAAGGAGAGGAAAAGCTCCTTTAGAATTCGGACGAGATTGAGCTTGAGAATCCATGTGTTTCGTTGCTTTCTCGCAGCGATGTGTACGAGGCTCCTGTGCCGGAGGAGAATAATGCTATCTTGATGAAAGTAGGTTTTGCCGTTTTGTCGTTTGATTGTATTGCCGGGAGCCTCGCGAAGAGGAGGGTAACAATGAAGTTTACTTTTTTGTACCGTATGGAAAATTTAAATTCGACGAATCCAAAGGATTATTTATGCGAGGAAAAAAATGTTTGTCGATGCTCGAAAAGTTTCGGCAAAGAGTACAAATGCAGGGCCTTGTCCTCGCGACATACCCCCGAACAATATAAGCAGATGTAAAGGACAAAATGAAAAAAAAAAGAGGTAGATACTCCCTCCCTGACAATCGACTCAAATACAAGTTGCTCTCCTTTTGACTCCCTCCGACTCTCTATACAATTCCAATTTGACTGAGAGTAAAAACGAGCTCACTCCCGACTTTTCGACGGTCAATCAGACATGAAACTGCAGCGTTCGTCAGGCACTTCGCCGCTTTCAATGCATGTTTTAATGAAAAACACCGCTCTCTCTCTGGCTTGCTGCCCCTTGTCGATTGCATTGTCGAGCGCCGATCGGACTTCCCTCCCACCGGCGAGAGTTTTCTGCCCGTTTTCGTGAATATGCCCGGAGCGGAGCGGATTCTCGTCTCGGATTTTTGGACAACGTCCAAACAAGAGGCCTCGCCAATGAGGAGCTGAGTTTTTGACCGACCCCCTTATGCGTGGGGCAGCTCTCTGCGCCGGCATTTTTCTTCTCTCTTTCTCTGCCGGGGGAAATAACGGGCGTTTATTCGCGTTTTAGGGGAGCAGCGGCCGATTGCCTGCAAAGTAGCTTGTTTTCCTGTGTTCCAAAGGGAGTTTTGGCACGAGTATAGAGGAACTTGGGAAAAAAAAAAACAGCGCAAGAGTTAATTCCATGGCTCTTGCAAGACGTATATATTGCACGCGGGACCGGCTGTTTTGCCGTTTTCAGGGCGACGTCGCGAATAATGCCGCTGTGTACTCGCTATCTGGGAGAGAGGATCAATGGAGCTGCACGCTGAATTGACGGCTTTATTTAAATAAAATATACTTTTGCCGAGTTTTGACACGTGATTACAGATTTTATCGAGATTGCACTGGATGTCGCTTAAGTTATGTTTCTAAAGCATTTATAAAATTTTCTGGCTAAAAGTTTCATCAAATTGTTGTTCTGAATACTGTCTTTTGCAAAAATTATCACAAACAACGCTGTTCAATCCCTAAAATTAGTCAATTAATAAAAACATTCGAGTGGGCGCGTATCCTGCAGCTTGCCAAGCGCTAACGAACTCGTCGCACGAGCTGCGCGACTCATTTAATTAGTTATACTGGTCGAACAAAAAACGCTTATCCTCCCGCGACATCAAACGAAATCAGCTTTCATCGTCGAAGTAGCGCAAGAACTGTGGCTGATTAAATAGACTCACACCCCCCCTCCTCCCCCCTCGAGGCGCAAAAGAGCCTGCGGCGCACGGCAGCCAGTTTGCGGGCAGAGGTGTCGAATGGCCTCGGAGCGAGAAATTCTTTCTCGGGGTTCTCTCAGTTAGCAATCAAAGAGTGCGCGCGGCGCGCCGAAAAGGCGAAACCGCGCGAAGAAACAAAGCCCAGTGAAATGATTTGCATCGCGCTTATTTTCGCGCCCCGATGGCTTCGCACTCTAATTAAGCAGGGAAGAAAGGAGCGCGCGCATACATGCACGCGCGCGACTCTCTCTCCAACCCCTCGCGGCGGCGGCCAACTTTGCGCCTCGCGCCTCGTTTCTCTTGGCGCGATTTTTCTCTCTCTCTCTCTCTCTCTCTCTCTCTCTCTTCTTCTTCCTCCTCCTTTTTTCTGCGCGCGGCGCGTTTTTAATTAAATGCCATCGCGCGCGCCGTGTTTCTTTCTTTATTTTTTTCGCAGCGGCGGCGGCAGACGAGACTAGATTATTACGAGAGAGTCAGAGAGAGAGAGAGAGAGAGAGAGAGGAGCGCCGCGGCGAGAAAATCGCGAGGCGTTAGATCAGAAAACGTAGAGGGTATTCTGCATTTTTGTCGGCCTTTTTCCGCGCGGCAGAGGGAGAGAAATGCACGCTTCGCGGAGAAGAGGACGCTGAAAGGCTCGCGGTCTGAAAGGATTATGCGGAGGTGTACCGGCGATTATAAGTTTTTTAGCCGGGCTCCGCGTGCATATATATAGGATGAATGCCGCCTGCGGAGCCGAGTTTTGTGACAAAATTCTCGGGACGCGGGTTTTTTAATGCGCTCGCCGAGAGTTGAGATTTCTAATTCGCACGGGGAATTTTTTTTTAGAATTGTCGAGTAAGTGGTACTAGAACGATTGGATAAATAAGGTGACTACATTTTTATGCATTGTTTCGTTTGACAAAATTAACGATCGACCTCCCTGAAAGCGTAAGACGTTTTCTTAAAAAATATTTGCGCTTGTACTCTGAAAAAAAAAAACAGTAAAAGTCCATTCGCGCTTAATTTTGCCATTATAAGAGGCAAACAAGCTAGCTAAAGCAACATTATTTCTTTGCACAGTACGCACTTTTCTACATTAAAGCTCGACAATTATAACAGAAATTTAAAAAACAAAAAAAAAAAAAAAAACGAAACATTTCCCGCTTTCATCGAGCATGAAACTCGGAAACTAATTATCCACTCAACTTGCGGTCGCACTTAAGCTCGAGCTTGCAACAACGGCCCGTTTCTTACACCTAATTGCGTTCGCGGTTCAATTTTAATTACAGGAAAAGGGAGTTAAAAGGAGACCGAGAAAGAGAGAGAGAGAGAGAGAAAAAAGCCATAATATAAATTAAACAAGTTCAGTGCCGCTTTTTCCCGGCGCTGCTTTCTGCCGTCGTCGTCGTAGTCGTTGTCGCCGTCGTCGTCGGCCGCGGCGCAAACCACTTCTCCGTGACTTTTGCGGAATTATTCTATCAAATCGAAAATGGTAATTTAATCGCGTCGTTTATTCAACACCCGGCCACAAAGCGGCTGCGGCGCTCGCGCGGAACGAGCGCAAAGCGTAGACTTCAAAGCCGACTGTACCAACGCCAATTACAGTCGAGTTTCTCGCTCCCTCGACTTTCCCCTGTATCGCTTTAAATTTCTCTCTCTCCCTCTCTCGCTCTATCTCTCTTTTAACCCTTATTAACTTTTATGTACCGTTTAGCTTTGATTTTATGAGCAAGCTGCAATTGCACTCTTTAATTGAGTATATTTCTCGAAATTTATTGTAATTTAATCATTTTCGAGTCACTGGTGACGTTAAATATTTCATATTTATTATCTACGAGGCAGATAAATGGAATCAAGTTATTTATTAATATTGCTGTTAATTCATTTAATATCGAATATTAATGAAAGCTCGCGGTCAAATATACACTCTCAGCCGAACAACACTAACTTGTTTAACAAGAAAAAAATAAATTTTCTAAATACCAAGTGGCACTTATCGGTGGGCTTCGTTTTAACCTTCAGATTCAGCACTCGGTGCACGAATTTATTTACACCCTGTTACCTAACTTTAACGCCAAATTAAAAAGTTATAACGCGCATCGCGGAAAAGCTCCCTATTCCCCGCGAAAGCCGCGAAATCGGACAAAGCCCGAAAGGAGGAATGCAAAAGCAAATAATCCAACTTGTTTCCCTCTTAAAAGCGCGCATTCTTACGGCAAAGCTCTCTCTCTCTCTCTCTCTCCATTCCCTTTTCCCGACGCGTCGGCATTGTTCTCCGCCTCTACCCTCGGCGCGAGGCAGCGCGAGTCGACAAAGGGCTCGGTGGTACATTCGCGCGGCGCGGCCAACGGTAGTAGGCGCTAATATTCCCGGCACACACGCGAAAAAGAAAAAAGAGGCACGGGCGCACGTGCATTTTAATGCACGTAAGAACGTGTGTAATTCGTCGCCGTTACAAAGTGGGGGCCGCCGGAGCGCGAAAACGCGCCGGTGGCGGCGGCGGCGGCGCGGCGCTAATTGTCATTGAAAAAAGGTGGTGTGACGATACGAGCCAAGTGCCGGAGCGGAGTGAAAAAGGATTGGCAAAGGAGGCGCGCGTGTTGTGCGCGAGGCTCGAGTGCGGCCACGAGGCGACTAGTTTTTCTTCTTTTCTTTTTTTTTGCCTTTTTACATTTTGCTCTCGCGCATCAACGCCGCACTATTCGGGGCTGTTTGATCGTCGGGCGCTCAGCTTGTGATCTCTTTCCGGCGTGCTTTCTTGGATTGTGCATTTCTTTTTCAACTATAAACATTCGAGCGGAGCTGCGTAATTGCGTTGTGTCAATGTTTCAAGGAAAAAGGAACGGG
Source organism: Ormyrus labotus (assembly GCA_035582975.1). Lineage (NCBI taxonomy): Eukaryota > Metazoa > Arthropoda > Insecta > Hymenoptera > Ormyridae > Ormyrus > Ormyrus labotus. The sequence continues at coordinate 854 of JAWWEO010019977.1, read as the reverse complement.
GGTGTCGGAGTGAAAGCGAATTTAAGCATTGAGCTTTAGCTGAACTTTTAATGGTTATTATAGTGACTCTCAGCTGTTTGGATCTCTTTCTGTGACATGATTTGTTTTTTGAATAATTTTTGAACTGAAAAATTAAATGTATAAAAAATCAGACAGTTAGTCTGTTACGTTACATATGTTTTATTTTTTACTTAAGCGCAATTAATCTTAAATGATTATAAGTTTTTACTTTTTACTTCTTATAATCATAAGTCCGATTTAGTTTAAGTTTCGAAATTACTAAGACCGAAGTGCGGCGTATAGGAAAGCGCTTGAGTTGCACTTACAGGCCGTTGACACTTGGCCTTACGCGCACGAGGAGGCTGTGTCATCGAAAAACCATAGCGCCCGGCCAGGAGAGGACCTCCCTCTCTCTTGCCTAATGCAGAGGAAACGGAGGTGCTGCATGAAGTGCAAGCTTCTCTCTCCTTTAGTTGTAGCCTCCGGTCTCGACCCCGATACGTCGAAAACCACGTCTAGTTTTTGCAGTCCCATATATAGGGACTTAGAATAGTTTTCCGATCTTACCAGGAGAGTGTCTCACCTCCGGAACACCAATCTGCCTGAAACTGAACAGAGGGTTTCCTTTCCTCTAACTATGAAGACCGGTGCATGCCAATTGATCTCATAGGCCCTACATTTTTATCTGCAGGTCTATGTACCTGTTTTATTGAAAAAAAAAAATAAAATTAATTTTTTTTAAAAATACACGGCTTTAATAATTTTAACAGCTCTGTTTTAATCATGCTACGTATTCATTTTACATATTATATAATACATAAAAATATTACCTTTTATTTAGCGGATGTTCACAG